>LBLO01000284.1:0-33270 GCA_004354395.1 Chondrostereum purpureum | reverse complement strand
CTTATGAGCTCAGGCTGCTTGTCAGGATGGGTTGACGTGACAATCCCCGGAGCTACTTCCTAAAGCAGGGGCCGTGACGTTACAAGGGGGGGGGGGTCTTCAAAGTTGGAGGTTGATGTCGCTCAAACTTTTTCCGCCCACCTCTTGGTTGACAGTGGCAGTCAATGACGGGTTGTCTGGTTTCAGTGTTGCCTTTCAACTATGATGTCCTCCTCTGTTCGTTCCAAAACTCGCTGACGACTTTGCGTTGTTTACCTCTATTCTCTATTGCATTTTATGGCATCGCCTTCGGAAGAACGACCATCAATTCGAGCGAGAGCCTCTTCCTCTGACTCCCCCCATCCCACTGAGGATGCACACACAAATGAAGGACATTTCCATAGGAGATTCTTCATTGGACCCTTGCCAGAGCAGGAACTTCTGGCAGCGGAAAGCGATGGGAAATATAAAGGAAAGAAACAGAAACGGAAATACTTATTTCACGCTTCAGATAGTCCYGGCGGAAACGACGAAGAGAACGCGTCTCAAATGGCTAAGCAGATGGCCAGGAGAATATTCCTTCTCCAGGGAAGAAGTGAAGAGGAACTCAACGACACCACTGATGAGCGCGGCTTGGAGGAAATGCTCAGACGCTGGAAACAGACCGAATGGGGATCCATAGTCCTTCGACGGAAGGAAAAAANCGCGCCCTTCGCAGCCCGCTGGGTGGGAGGTAGCTTTGAGGTCGGGGAAGTATTAGGATTGAACATCATCTCAGAGGCAACCGAAACAATTAATCACCGGCCTAGTGGTAGAACATCACAACGTTCAGCTCATACCGCTTCACAAACATCCTTGCACGATCCCCCCGTTCCGAAGCGACCTCATTTGGGCCCCAATGGAACACAAAGCGCTAACACAGCAGAAACATTTGTCACCGCGCATTCTTCTCTACCTCCAGAGTCTGGGAGTCAGTCGTCAACATCCACCAATGGGCGAAACTCGCCACAGGAGAATGGTAAAGATAATCCATACGCCAGTACATCCTCTCTGATACCCCTCGTACGTTCCGAGTCAGGTGTTATGCACCAGTCGCAGCCCAGGCTCGCCGTGGAAGAACACTCTTCCCTCGCGGGATATAGCACACGATCCGACCACGCCTTGAATACAAACCAGGATGTTGATCAAGCGGGGGCCAGCACATCATCTATCTCTCCTTTCTACCGTCCCATCTCTGAACATATCGATTCTTCTCCGAGCGAAGTTAAAACGGAGGTTGTACGGCGGCCCATCATTAAATTACCTGCTTTGCACATGAGTGATACCGCCGTCACTGGAAAGAGCAAGAAGAAATTGGTGCACTACGCGGACGGTCCCGTATCGATGTCTCCGCTGCCCGCCTCACCCACANGAAGTCCTTCAGCGATCCGGCAGTGATGTCGGTGACACCAGCGCCGGCGCAATGTCTGTGAGCGTTGCCCGTACGGACCAGCCTGGGGACGACGTTGTCATGCGAGGTATGTTCAGAGCTTGCAGTCTTATACATAATCTTGATTTTGCTGGTGCTTAGACAGAATGCTCGTTCGGGTCAAATATACGGACATGGAATCAATATTAATGTATGATGAGGACTACAGCCGTACTGCTCGTGATCTTGAACACGAGGATTGGAAAGAGTTTCTCGTGGTCTGGCGGAAAGACAGGATTGAACTCTACGATGATTATGTTGGTTGAAAAAGTCTCCTTGCCATCATCCTCATACTTACACTTCAATGCAGAAATTTCCCGGGACAGAATGGTTATTCATTCACAAGCACTTGGCATATATAATAAATATAACGCACGCTCGTACTCGACTATCGCTATATTCTTTTGTGGACCTCTCTTTTTCCATCACTTCCCAGCCCATTTCTCCTCACAGACTTTCTCTATCCCGAGGATTGGGCACTCATATATTTGTCTTCAAGCTGAAGTGTCGTTCGAGGGCTTACGATTGGCTCTGGAATCTGTGGTAAGTAGCCGTCTCTCCAACAATTAATATGAAGGTCATTGACATTTTCAGGCGGCATCGGGGTGGTGACTTCCCCGACGTGGTCCCGGTATGGAATCCCAGTTTAAACGCCACAGTCAAGCTAGATTTACCGTTCATGGACACAATCGACGCTTACAAGATGTTCACCCAAGAGAACATCATAGGCCTATGCATGCAATCACTGCGATTGGTTAGCGAGTACAAAAATGTCATCGAATACCAAATTCAGAGGGGTAAAGTGCTGAAACTGGCGTGGAGAGTCGACACCACATTGGATTGGATATGGTTAGATGAAACGGCCACTGGGGAAGACAGACCTTGGGATGTTCTTTGTGGATTGGCTTTGAGGCAGGTTAGCAGATTCGCCAAATACGACTACAGGTTCTTAATTGACGTGCGTTTGGTGTAGTCTCAGGCAACGGGTATATTTCAATCTCAAGCCCCGGCATATCTGGAACTTCGTTTAGGCACGCATTTTCCCAACGTCATTCGTTGTAAAGATGGCGAGAAGCTGCACGAACCACCTGCAATTGAAGGTTATCTGGAACGAATACGACCTGTTAGTCAAACGAAAGAACAAGTGTACTTGACCACGCATGATGGGAATCTTTTTACGTCGACGCCAGCGAGAGCTTACCCTCCGACTCCTCTTGGTCTGAGGCCAACAGACAAGCATATGAATTTGGATGAATATGCTGAATCATTAAGGNCAGATGAGGTGGTCAGGGGATGTAAACAGATCCAGCATGCGATTGGCGTCTGCGATCTGCGGAGCATCGTTGCTGTAAGAAGGGCTTTCCAGCTGACACCAGAGCAAACTCACACACATCGAGACCGAGAGCCTGAAGATTGGGCACATGTCTGGCAACAGCCTACAGATGATCGTACCGAGAGCGATGATCAGGATGAGGGAGGAGAGGAAGGTTTAGCAAGGAACGCTGCCAAACCGAAGCTACGGATGAGGCGTTCGTTCGAGTTGTTGCTTCAGACGGGGTCTGTCATCCGCTTTGAGGTTGGTTTCCTTCTTTTCTTCGAATGTTATCGGCGCAGATCGTTCATCTAACTATATTTAGGCGCACTCTTGCAAAGTCGCATTAGAATGGATTGAGAGGCTAAGGGCCCTGGTCAGGTACTGGAAGGAGAAACATCTTGTCGATGCCCGCGAAGAGATGGAAGTGGCACAGGCTCGGAGACTCCGCATTACTCCCCTGACGCATGTGTTCAAGGAGGACAGAGAGTTACCACCAGAACTCCCTGCAGATCCATCTGCGCCTTTGCCAGCTCTAGGTTCACTATTCAACTGGTGTATAGTGGAAGGCTGCAAATCGATTGTTAAAGGGGGCAAGGTTTACATGCGGCGATCCATGCGCGGTCATTACCAGTAAGCGAATCATGTTATATCCTTCCATCGATAGCTCTCATTGACGACTCTATACAATCTTAGGATGGTGGAATTGTTTCTGATTAAAGGCCGTCTCGTTCACTTCTGGATTCATCCTGGGTCTCCAATTTATAGAACTATGAAGGGCAAAACGATTAGCCTAGTAGATGCATATGTTATTTCGGGATTCTTCGCCGCACAGGTCTTACCTGCTGGGCAAGTGGATCCCCAAGAACATATGGCGAGACGGTATCAAGATGGACTAGAGACTGATGATTCAGAAGAGGACAGGCTCTTCATAATCCTGTACCATCCACGGAAAGATGTTGATGACACTTACTTGAACACCGAAGGACAACCGTCCGAATTGGATCGAAAGATACCAAAGCTATCAAAGACGAGGCAAATGGCTGTGTTCCGGACTAGGAGTAAGTTGGAAAGGGACGCATGGTGCTGGGCTTTGAATTGTGAAATAGAGAGGTTAATGAGGGCGAGGAAGGATAGTGAGGCTAAGTTGAGGGAGCATGGACACATCGCTAATTTATTATAANTATTTGTTACCCCCTTCCTTCTCCTGCAAGCATTTTTTCTTCTTTTTTCGGTATCTACATACAAGCATTTACTTCATACCCACCACCCTCCGTTATTCCTCTATGCTTTCTTATATAAATTTCCTCCAGCCACCGGAAGCAGGTCGCACTTGTCGTCGGCTTACCTCGGTTCAAACGCTTCAACATTGTTCGAACCGTGTTCATCTTCAATCCACCACAATATTTGCGTTCTCTGAATTGCCAATGCTTTCAATACAGCATAAGAGCGCATTTCTTGGGTACTCCTCGTGCTCGATTTTCTAATGGTTCCATGTGCAACATCTTGATTCTCTATTAACTTTTACCTGAAGCACCCCTCTACTTACTATTTTCCTGCGTCAAACGTCAGTAGTATACAATTATAAAATATCCTCTTGGGCTCTGTCGATAGGTCGCCATCGTTGTGTACTCCTCTGTTGTAAGCTTGAATACCCACTACAGCTTGGGTGGTAAAGTTCATTATATTTACAAATGCTCCGATACCATTGCTAGACATTCCCCAGGTTATTCCACGATACTCACCTGATATATTGTCACGATACCCAACATAGCAGAAATACTAGATGGGAAGTGGAGCATCAGTGCACTGTTCTGCCTTCAAATTTCTCCATCCCTCCCATCCTAAGCTTCAGTTTGACCGAGGAGTACAAATCGGATGATTGCAATGATTCTAGTTGCAAAATAAGCATGATCGGCTTGGGAACACTCTGAATGCTCTGCCCAAGATGTTCGACGCATACTGCCGTATCACAGAGTTGTCGTCATGCGTCCCGAAAAAGCTCCGCGAAGCAAGATTCTACGAAGCTTGTGGGTTCATAGGGCGGCGATTAATAACCTTAACATGGACTGAAGCACTTATTCAGTTCTCGACTATTTTCCGAAGTCGTACGCAAATGTGTTGTGCATAGCTCTACTCGAAATTCAGAACATGCCTAGGGCTAAGTTTGGGCTGAGTGCGTTGATCCATCTACCCGCAACAGACCCGCGATCATCTGAGCAGTTCTCCTCATGATTCTCCGAGCTCTGGCCGCGTCGTCGCGATCTGCATATATAAAGAAGGCGTGCAGCAACTGACTCCAATACTCCTCTCGGTTTCTCCTCGCCATGCTGTTCAAACTCTTTATTTCTGTAGCTCTTGCCTTTGGCGCTCTCGCAGCTCAAAACCAGTTGCAGCAAGTCAGTGGTAACATTGGGCCAAACCCCAATAATGTTGGTACGCTCACGATCCGCCGTTGGTCCATCCATTTTTGTGTTGACAAGTGCTCGACTATAGGCATGTATGTCTATCGGCCAAATAGACTTGCCTCCCCCACCCCTCTCATCGTAGCAATCCACTACTGCACTGGGTCTGCTCAAGCGTACTTCTCCGGCACGCAGTACGCCAACATTGCAGACCAGCTCGGATTCATCGTTGTCTACCCGAATTCCCCGAGGAGTGGAGGGTGCTTCGACGTGCACAGCACTGAGACCCTCACACACGATGCTGGAGGAGACTCACAAGGAATCGCGTCGATGGTTAAATATGCGATTTCGAACTATGGTGTTGATCCTTCGTTGGTGTTTGTGACAGGTAAGTGACACCGTACTTCATCCCGATGGAATGACCTTGACGACGACTTGTAGGAACCAGTTCAGGCGCGATGATGACCAATGTGGTAAGCTGAATTGCTTCTCGATCCAAATTATATTAGTAGGGTCTCACCAGTATTTGGACAAATAGATGGCTGGAGCTTACCCAGACCTTTTCAAAGCAGCAGTAGCATACGCTGGAGTTCCTTACGGTTGCTTCGCGGGTGCAAGCGACTGGAACTCTCAGTGCTCGGGAGGTACTCTCATCAAGACTGGMCARCAATGGGTTCGTAGTCACCCAGCTACTCCTGCTCTCCCCCTGACGTATAGTTTACTAGGGAGACCAAGTCCGCTCGGGATACCCAGGATACACCGGTAGCCGCCCTAAGATGATGCTATGGCATGGAACTGCGTATGCATATGGTTACTATGGGCTTGATCTGGACTGAATCTCCTCACAAAATCCAGCGATACCACACTCTCATACCCCAACTTTGGCGAAGAGATCAAGCAATGGACCAACGTTCTGGGCGTCTCGGAGACTCCTGGTATGAACATATCAGTTTTTGATTGCTAGGGAACCAAGCTTACCAGAGGTCTAATCTAGATGCGACAACACAGAACGATCCATCCTCTGGTTACACGAAGACAACATACGGAAATGTCGTTGTTGGGTACTCTGGCCAAGGCGTGGGACACACTCCCCCCGTGAAAGAGGCAATCGATCTGGCATGGTTCGGTATTGCCTAAGTACAAGGAGAAACGATGCAGCAGTAAAATATGTCTAAATTGATGCTTGAATGAAATCTTCGAATGTAGGGACAGTGTTTAATGTGCATCGCATGGGAATTCTCAACTTTAAGCTCATAGACGTGCAAGATATCACGTTGTATGCAACTGACAGAAGGTGCACGAATATCCATCCATTCAGATCAAGACAGCTATTATGAAGCCTTTGGCTTCTTGGCACTAGAAATGGACGTTTAGTTAGAGAATAATAACGGATACAATAGATACGTACCCGTATCTACTTCTGGCAGTCATACGTCCTGGGACACCACCAAAGTCCAAAGCCCCACGAACGAGATGGTATCTGAATAAACACAATTGGGATATGAAGCAGTGTCTATTCGACATGATACGCACTTTACACCGGGCAAATCCTTTACACGACCACCTCTGACCAAAACAACACTATGTTCTTGCAAGTTGTGACCCTCACCCTGAATATATGCCATACAAGACTCTCCGTTTGTGAGCTTGACACGGGCGACTTTACGTTTGGCTGAATTGGGTTTCTTGGGTTTCATGATAAAAATTTGCGTGCAGACACCCTTCCTTTGTGGTGAATTGTCGAGTAAAGGGGATTTGGAGTCGTCTCTGCGTTGATGGGGCTTTTTGCGCTTCATGGCCTGGTTCATGGTCGCTGAAACTGGCGTAGAGGCATGGAACGACCGAAATTGACCAGTTATTGCGCTCTGGCACCGTGGAAAAGCTGCGCCTGTGCGCAATGCTGGCAGTTGGGCCAGACTTCGCAGGAGTGCCGACATGGAGGAGAAGGGAGGGGTATTTTGTCACGCCATGTCACACTACTGTTCTGTTCTGGATTACTGTAAACAACGCGTAAACAAAGGCAACTCTTACCCGGGAACCACCACCACCTATAACTCAAACACCATGCCTCCGCGTNAAAAATCCAACAGACGCGGCCAGGCCTCCTCAGATATTGACGAGGACCATCCGTCGCAAATAAACACTAGAGAAGACGTGGAAGAATCGGAAGAGGAGGCCAAACCTCGTCGCAGCACTAAATCAGTCAAACAGGAGAAAACCAAGTCAGGAAAGAGAAAAAAACAAGTAGATTCTGATGCAGAAGGAGATAAAGACCCAGAAGTAGAAGATGAGGATCCACCTATTGATGTAGAGAACTTCGGGGATCATCCTATCCGTCATGCCGACATGGGAAAGATTCGCGACTTTGCTAATTACTGGGAACAAGTCGTGTCTCTAATGAAGACTCCTGCCAACGACCTGGCGGATATAGCAGTAGCCCTGGCAGACGTGTCAGATGGAAGTGAGAGCACAAAAAATGTCCGTTCCTGTGCTTTTCTATATACTGCTTGCTAATGCTGTCATTTAGGAGTTGATCAAATTGGAACGCGTCGTGAAGGATTTTATTGACATTCAGAATGAGTTTCGCACCAATCACCAAGTCCTCGATGATATCTATCAAAAGATTGCTCAGCGTCAAGATGTCGTACGTGAAATATACTCTTCGCATGAATGTACCCCCTCATGTCTACCGTGCAGGTCGGCGTTGTTGAAATGTACCAAGAAGGCGTCGAGAAGGAGCTCTCTAAATATATCAAGAAGACAACCCGTCAGAAATATGCTAAGAACGAGCAATACGAGAAGTTCAAGCATTCTTTGTACGAAGTCGACCATCCTGGAGCAGCCATGCCGCCCATCACAGATTTCATCCCTAGAGGTATARAACTCTGACGCTATTCAGTCTTTCAACCCATTGAACCGTGTTCTTTCCTAGAATCGGGAGATGTCAGCGACGACGACGACGATGATATCGAAATCGGAGGGGTCACTCAAGACTACAAGTGTCCTCTCACTCTGACTTTGCTTAAAGACCCTGTCACCTCGTAAGCTACCGTTGTCTCTTAGTCACCCATGTTACTTAGTTTGTTTTTTCCAGCTCTGTCTGCGGTCACTCATTCTCTCGTGAAGCCATCAATGACATGTTCCGTAGTAACAAATCTGCAGAAAAACCTTGTCCCACATCCGGATGTCATCGACGGTTCACCTTGGCGGACTGCAAATCTAACAAAAGTTTGGAAAAGAAGATTCGGTTGTTGGAGAGAAGGAAGAAGAGGATAGAGGAGGAAGAGGATGACGGAGAAGTTATCGAGTGAGGGGACAGTCTACCTGCTACGACCAGAATGTTGTATTTGCCCTATTTTTCTTCCTTGTATGCCCTGATAATAGCTAAGTATACTCATCTGTTTATTCTTGAGTGATGGCCTCTTCCCCTATATGTGTTATTCCTCCCTTGCTCTCTTAGATTTACTTCGGCATATTGGAATTCATCACTCTTGTACATGATGTGTGAAACCAAGGAACTATCCTTGTGCCGTAATCTTGTTCCTCTCTGCCACACCACCTTGAAAATGACTCTTCAGTGCCTTTCCAAGGCATCCCGATTCRTATTGCTCGCATCAGTTCGCGCWGCTTCTATACCACTTCTTATTAGTCTTCTATAGCTGGTCGTGGGAATGTTGAAATAAATGTCACTTCGCTTCTTGCAATAGGTGTAAATTGTCCTCCATGCACTCCTCCGAGGCTACGCGCTCTACTCCAGCTCGAATTCCCCCCAAGAAGGACGAAGAATTGGCGCCACCAATTGATACCGTGGCGCCAACGACGAATGTCGTTAGTAATAGTAATTCTCCTAAGATGTGGCAACAGTCTACTAATATACCGTTAGGCTGAGAGAGAACGCACGATGCTTCCCGAACCTACCAGTGCTCATAAGTATCTCCGAGACACCAGCTTGCAGAAGATCTCGGTAACATACGCCAATACATATGCCCTCTTTACGAGTTTAATTCACCACGTTCAGACCATGGGACGTGAAGAATTCTCAGGGCGGAGTTTTGTGGAACCGGCTATGCAAAATCTTTGCCACAAAGATCGGGTGACTATGCTCGTAACCACAATGAAGGATGTTCTAGGATACCGTTGGACGTATGGCTGATTTAGTCGCTTCGTTTCTTCTCTTGCCTGATGTAATTTGCCCACTATAGCGTCCACGAACACTTACAGCCTAGTAAATCTGGCCACACAACGCGCTACTATTGTTGTCAGGACGAGATTTTAGGTAGAAATGGTGGTCGAAAGATGGAAAGATACCCTTGCAAGAGTTCCTTGAGGATTACCTCAAAAGAAGCAGGAGGTATGGTGGTGGTGGAAGTTCATTGGAGACACCACATGAACCATGCGGCATACACGGAAAACAAAGTGGACTTGAAGAGTTTATCCTTCTTTGGTAGGTTTTCACTAATTCTATCATAGCTATCACTGATTTTGTTACCGCCAGCCGAAGGAGACACTACTGTTCCTCAAGCCGAGYTCGRGAGTGAACAGAACACCACTGAGAGCAAGGGCTCAGAGGAATTTGTAAGAGTCGAGCATCAACATGAATGCGCCACAGGTGAAGGAGACCTGTCGGGCTTCCAATATCCAGCGGACGAGGGATCAACGATTGGGTGTACTGTCGACTTGGTTCAGATCGCATCGAGTGATACCAACCCCATCCCAAAGGTGCAACTCCGTTTCCACATTCCAGTATGTTTTCAGTCCACGGAAAGGAAGCAACTTTGGTATTCCTGACGATGAGTCAAGCCTAAATCAGTTGTGGGCTGTGCTCGTCTCCTTCAAGGTTTGAATGGAATCTCCATTTAGGACTTTTAATTTGAGCCTTCAGAACTCGCAAGCCTTTTCCTCGCTAAAAATAAATAAATACCCTTACAAATAGTATATAAACGAGGGACGAGAATTAGAGAGTGAGCATACAGTTAAAAAGAAGGTGATTTCGTGAGGGAGAAAATCCAAAGGTATGAAGGACACAGTACATTGAACCACGCAACGCAAGCGTTATACACAGAAAAAGAAACCCATGTCACTATCGCGGCAGGTGTGTGCCCAAAACTAACGACCACGAACAGTTGTTCACTAATAAGGGGGTGCCTTGTAGTCCTGCTTTTGCGACTCAAGGTCATTTGGTGAGGATTCGTCGTCCTTTTGAGTGAACGTCGTCATCTGAGGTGTGATATCGTAGATAATTAATGATTGTATGTCACGGACGTGGAGGTGCGTACCTCGACACGGACACCACCCGTTCGGCTSACAATAGGTGGGGGCGCTGTTGAGATGTTACGAGAGCTCGAGCTGGAACAAGGATTCAGTGGTTRGACCGCAGCTGCAAACAAGCACGACTTGGCACTGACTAAAGTTCAGCCCCCTGGTTCACATAGTTATTCAGTCGTCGGACTACTCTRCAAGCCGCAATCTACGAATTGGCAWKATAAGTTGGAAAAGATACAGGGAGTAAAGAAAACACCCACGGTGGCAAAGGTTGTGGCAGGTACGTCAGCGATGAGAGCCATGACAGGGTTCAAATTCAGAATGGAGAAGACCTGCAGAGGTTAAGTGGGCCTATGGAATCAAAATGAAATGGGCAGAGATAAACTGACCACCGCAATGAGATTACCGATGAAACTAAGGCCACTGGTTAGATTAGAAGGAATGGGATGAATTCAGACACATACGCAACAAGGAAGTAGATGATACCATCTTTGAAGAGTAATTTGACGATGGCGCTTTGTCCCGACCTTTTGCTTGTAGAGAAAAGCTTGTACGCGGAAAGCACCATGACAACGAAGTCGACCACCATAGTGTAGATGTACATAATTGCGAAGATCTTGCCCTGTGTGTTGACTGTGGCGCAACCCTGGCCGGGCACAAAGATCGCTTGGACGTTGAACATAGATCGGATGATGATTCCAAATTGTCCTGCGATGAGAAGACTCAGACCAATAACTATTTTTCGGTCTTGGGACCAAATGGCCATGCTACAGGTCGGATTTAGTGTACTAGATCGGGGTATTGAGAAGAACGGCATACGTGCGGATAGCCAAATTGATACTGGCGACACCAAGGCAGAGTTACCGACTACCTGGAGGACAACGTAGAGCGCTTGGCAATTGATTTCTGTCGTGACATTGAGGGCAACAATGCTGGGAGCGTATCTTATAAGCCGACGGGGGAGACAGTGGAGGGATTCAAGCACGCACAAACCGGCCAAGCCTCCAAGCATCGCATATCGACCATAGAAGTAGAACACCTACAATGAGCGGTCAAACATTCGCTCACTCTCTCAAACATAAACACTCACTAACGGCCAGCGGAAAGCCTTCTTTCCGGTGAGGAACGCGATGTCGAAGTCGAGCGACGTCACCCATTCCCAGCTAAGCAGGTTAGTAAATGGTAGATTTTCATGACGATGCCCGACTCACATGTAGAGTCCCAACAACGCATGCAAAAATCTGTCAAAAGATTCTTTGTGACTTCAGTTCCTGTGGTTCAAAGGTAACATCCATAGCATCAGATTACTTACTGCCGTTACGAGTTAACTCTTCAATGGAGTTCCAGTCAGTCATTTTGTCGAAGGGAGGCTGAAGTGGGGTCCTTGAAATACTACATAATGAGATCGTCTCTATTATAAGAGTTCCATCGTTATTGAAATTTCACACGAAGAACACCGAATAGCATCCCCATTCCGATCTGCGAGCAACCCTGCACTTATCTGAAACACCGCGAGCACGTAAGTAATGCGGAAGACACAAAAGAAGCAGGTTCGCTGAGCAAAAGTTGGGTTGGTTCCCGGTAAATGCAAGCGATCAATTATCCATGGTCTCGGGGGATTGACCCCACTTGGACCCCACCCTCAAAGAAAATCCTCCTATTGAATACCTAGATAACSGTTTAAACAACCCACCCCCACGAAATTCTGTCTTTATAGTTTGGATGTTGGTTTACCGCACAACGACCTCCCACCACCAGGGCTGTCATGATACACACTCTCACCTCGGGCGACCGCTCGCTCGCCCACAATTCAAGTTCAAATCAAACGACTCTGGGGAGTTAATAGTTCTTTGATCTCGCAAATATTTCGGGCTCTCTTTCCTCGTTGTTGACCTTGGCTATTCTTGAAGCTTGATTCCTTATACATAGGAGGTGGGTGCGATAGCCCGAAATCGAAGGGAGAATGTGCATTAGGATAGACGGGGTTCGATCGCGACCCGTCCCGTCGCGCGTCCCTTTTTAGAATGCAACGAAACCCAAAGGTAGAGGATACCAGGGCGATAGAACCAGACTAGTACCTTTTCTACAAATGAAATTGTGGAAAGAATAAAATGGAGGGGTGAGATGTCATTGTGGCACTCGCTTGTATTTGTCTGAATGGTTTCTATCAATCATTTGGATTTGAATGCGTCGAAATAGGTGAACTGCCAAAATATATTAGATACGGTTGAACTGGGTGGACTGCTAGTAACAGTGATGGAAAGAGCTGTAGGGCGCCCCGAAGCTGACAGAGTCTGTAGCGCCGCAAAGGANGGTACATAGAGTTGAAATGGAGATAGTAAAGGTTATTATTGCGGGATCGAGTCTACTATCTATACGCGCTTGTTCCGCGGCAGGTTCGTCACCCCAATGGGCAGTCAATGTTTTACTTAGCATCACCATTGAACCTACTCCAATCTCTCTACCCTGATATCGCGTTGTATTACTTTGTTCGTCTTCTTGCCTTGTTCCCTGCGTTGGCTTGCAATACGGCGGGTTTCCTTTTCCACTTGCGCAGAATGATACCAGGTATAGAGCACCGCTAAGAACGTCACTGCACAGATTTCGGTTCGACGTCGGATCACGAAAATCTCGCCATCTCGAAGGAAGAAGGTACGCACAGGCTAAAAAGACGATGCAGACGACAAACGGGATGGTATACCTCGGAGCATACTTGGCTCTGAAGATCTGCAATGATACTTTAATCGCAGTACATAACATGACTGAGCAGCAAACACGAGCCTGGGGAGAGAATATGCCGGAAAGTTGGCCAACAGAGTTCTGGAAAGCAAATGCTACAGCGACGTAAGTGCTACCTTTGACCGTTTGTGCACGCCATGGATAAGTTATCGCATGAAAAGCAGCGGTTGGTATTGAAGTAAGAAGGATAAGAGCGTATAGAGCTGCTTTATGTTCCGTTGTTACCAGAGTGAGCCCAATAAAGCACCCTATCAGGCTGAGAGTGCCACAAGCTGGTACACAGGACGACTACAACACAGCTCAGAGGGAAAAATACGAAGAAACCAGGGAAAAACGCACGGGATGCTATAAACATGGTCAGCAGTATACGCCACTGCTATAGACGCAAGAACAAATATCACAGCAGGCTTGGATTGCAATCCTCAGATGTGCCTTATAAAGAACAGGCATCGTATGACTCACTGGAATGTTCAAAAGTTGGGAGGATTGAGTTGTTGTAAACCCAAATCCAGCGATGACTGAGTTTTATGGCTTAATTGAGATTTACTACTGCGACGGATGGACTTACTGGTGGGCAGCCAGAAGGTGTAGCCTGCTGTCCCAATCAGGGCAAAAAGCTGCAGCAATGCGAAGCCCCAAGTAAGCGGATCCTTCATGGCCGCCTTGAATTCGGCCCACGAGAAATTATCATCGCTCCGCCGCGCCGAATTGGGAGGCAAACTGTGAAGAAAGATTTCAGTGGGGTAATCGCGGAGTAAGTTGCTTCAACTTCTTCACCGGCTGACAAGGAAGCGGCCTTCATTCTCCGTGAGAAACTGGCGATGCGATGGGGGCGAATCCGGATAGTCAGGGAGGAAGAAGTAGAGAAGAGCACAAAGAACGAAGCCCAAGAGCCCCTCTAGACCTGTGTCAGTGGGAAACATCTTCACCCAACCCGAACTGACTCGCACCGATCAAGAATGCCCATTGCCACCCGCTAAGTCCTCCTCTCCCATCGACATAGGCCAGACCGTATGCAAGTAGTGCGCAGAATATTCCTGAAAATTGACCGAGGAGGGAGATGATGACCATACGAAGCGAGATCTCATCGGGCCGATACCTAAAAGCATTCTCCTAGATTAGCGAAAGGTCGCATAGGAAGCAAAGTGAACAAGCAAGCCTACCATGTCGTCAGTTGGGTAAATATACCCGGGAACAGTCCTGCTTCAAATGCTCCCAAAAAAGCGCGGCATACCAAGAGCCCGGCCATATTGGTAGAAGCCGCATGGCAGGCGGTAGCGATGGACCAGAAGCTGCAAAAATACATGCATAATATTAATAATTGGAGAAGCCGAAGATCTGGGGGATCGACGAACAAAACAATCCGACAAAAATGTATCCGAGGGGTGGAGACCTTGAGAAGAAGGTTGGAAGGAACCTCCAATAACATGAATGGAATGGTAAACGCTGTGCTTGTCCACGCCCAATCATCCGTAGACATCTTGAGCTCTCTGAGAACATTTCTAGACTCTCCTGTATTCATAACYTTGACGTAGATCTTTTTGTCCTCGATCAGTTCAATCTTATGAAGTGATAAGCTTACCACCCACACGTCAAAATGAGTAAGGGGAGCAAGGCGAGGTCGCTGCAGAAGAATTCGATTTCAAACTGATGCAATAGCCACAGAGAGGTACACTTACACTCGTTTCAATATTTTGTTCGTTTCTTGATAAGTGAACTGTGTTCTGACTGGATCCTCGACTGTCGCGCCGTCTCCTTTGTGGATTGACTCTACGTCCAGAGAGGCCTTGGAGTTATCATTGGTCTTCGTGTTCTCCTCTGTGTGAGAAGGAGACATGGTGAACTTGTCAAGAATCCTGTTGAACATGACTTCCGATCGTTCATATAAGTCCTTCTTGCCGGAAGTGTGGATCCAAATCCGGACAATGAAGAGGGGATGCGCAATATAAGTGAGGATTCGCGAACACTGATCACATCATTTAGGGATCCCTGAATCTCTTTTTCTGAACCTTTCATTGTAGACCATTGTAGACGCCAGGGACCACTGAGGAAAACGAGAACGACTCAGAATCCAGGGAGCGAGAACGACCATCTAGCAAAAATCGCAAGCTCAAACCGGTATAAAGCTTGTACTGAACATTTGTTGAGTGTTTAGGAGATGAACACCGGTTACTAGTAAAACATATTATGGCGCCATCCAAAACTGAGTTTGCGTTGAGACAACGGAAGCGATCCGTGGAGCTATCCTTCCGTCCCAAGACAAGAGGGAAGTAGGGGAGTATTCCAAAAATGCTGTTGGTTATCTGATATCTGTCGCCATATTGGACATGGAGGGGTATAAAAGTAAAGGCGAACGAGAGCCAGATGATCAGGCATCCCGTTAGAAAGTGAGACCGATGAGGTCTCCCTAGATAGTAGCTATTTGTTGATATGGTCAAGATATGGTAAACATGAAGAACGGTTAGCGAATCCCACGTGACCCGGTTTTGATAGTACTGTGTGACTGTCACTGTGTCATTGTGACTTCTGACCACCATATCTCATGAATGTGTATTCCGTCAATTTCCGTGTGTATTCCCATATTGTGCCTCACAAAGTGTGCATCTATGAGTTCGATGTCAGAATATTGGATAATAGAGGCTTATTAGCCGAACAGCTAATGCTGCCATAGTACTTGTTCTCAATTTTGCCCAGGTTTCCGAACTTCTTTTGACTTACAGTCGACTCTCGAGCCCCTTTCATCAGGGTAGTATAATTTCATTGGCCTATTGCAGCTCCAGTGAAACTCCACTCTTCTGAGTCTTACCTGCGATCTCATTATAAACACGTCTTTTCCTGTCCCCAGCTTGCACGATATCGGTACATCCTCTGGCGTGAACAACGATACAACAACAGTGGTGACGAGTGTAGCCCCCTACAGGTGAGCCTGATGCTTCCTGATTATATCGGAATACTTCTTCTCTATGAACAATGATAATTCTTCCGCTGAGGCGGTCTTCATTGAGTGAAGTGCAGGGTAGAGTTGGCAGACACACTGACCAGTCTCGACTGGGGCCTCCTGAGCAATTAAATGACCAGCTCCAGGAATGTTTACGTGAGATGAGTTGACAGGTCGTCTTGTTATGCGTTCTTGAATTTCTTTGGGAACTGCCAATCTAGACAAACGATCAGAGAGGAAAATCTCTGTGCCAAAGTGAGAACAAGCGACTAACATCCCCGCTAACTTCGTCGGCATGAACCATCTCAATTCCACCATCTCATCCAACTTCGGGAGCTCGCGCCACGCCAGATTAGCGGCTGCTGTAGTTTCGATGAACACCACGGCTTCATAGATGGGGTTCATCTTGAGTTTGATTGTATTGGAAGATGGATCATAGTAAAGTGCGTGGGCGACATATTGATCTAAGACGGAAGGGTTCCATGCCCGGAAGAATGGAGAAGATAGAAACTGTTTTCGAGCTTCGGCTCTGCAATGGCTATGAGAACAGGTCTAGTGCACGGCCAACTATGTCGCCGAGGAGGTTTCACATATCAAGGATATCTTACCTAGATTTCCAAGTATGCCTACGTATCAATGCAGCGTAGGCCATAACAAATGCCTGGGGAGGAACGTAGGCTGGAATACGTGGAGGAGGTATGGGTGCGCCGGATATATATCCCGGTNGGGGCGTAATCAAAGGGTCCAAGAGCACCAAAGCAGAGAATAACTGAGGGTGCGACAAAGCCGATAGCGTGCTGAATATACCCATGTTAATTAAAGCTGACAGAGCGAAATATTGATATAGGCTGACCCGATGCATCCTCCGAGCGAATGCGCCACAACTACTAGAGTTCGGTTGGCAAATCCATTCTCGAGGCGCTGATCCGCTTCATGAGAGGATACCAGTGGGAGGTGAATGGGAAGCGTATCAGAAGTAACACGTTCCGGTAGATAATTCACTAAGAAGTTGAGCATATCTCTGGCGACGTCGAACCAATTAGCTAGACGAAGTGATATTAGAATTATTGTTGATTAGAAAGCGTACTTGAGTACTTGCCCATTATGTTCAGTTTCCCTTCGTTGAGAAGAGCCGAATCCCCATGATGAGTGGTTTCCCAAACCCAAATTTCGTTGACCGCCTTTGATCCTGGGGCGGAGAGGAAATACTGTAGCATTGGTTCCCATGTCTTCATAACAAATCGATCCGTAATAAGACCAAAAGGTAAAGAAAAAAATAGCACACCTCTTTGTGCATACCATTACCATGGGCAAGAAACAGGGTCAATCCCTGATTTCCGNCTTCCCATATCCTCTTGCGAACGTAACGGTTCAGACAGATCCACAGCAGCTTTTCTTGAGTCTGGGGGTGGAGTTCGAGGTCCTCCCGCATCTCTGCGAGTTTCTTGCAGATACCACGAGTGGAAGTCTCTCTCTGCTGTCTAGTCAGATTACCTTCAGGGAGCTTTGGAAGTTCGACATCGGGACTTGTCCTCAGATATGCTGCAGGAACGATATGGGTGGAGAGAGCAAATCCAGACACGTCTTCGTCCCAAGATACCCCCCTCGAAGAGGGTAAACCAGGCAAAGAACCCGGAAAAAGGTACGGGGGTGGGGGATAAAACTCAAACAACATGTCTTTGCGATATGACCTTTCGCCACCCCTTTATACAGACTTGTAACGTTGCAGGAAAACCTAGAATAGAGCGGAAATGCATTCGATCCGCTCAGAGCTTCCATATTATTCCGATCTCCCGTGGGTATGCATGCATAAGCTCGCAACGTTAGCATGCTTATTGACTACAGAGATGGCTGACAAGAAAAGAGTATACTAGTCCCGATTCTGCGGATGACACGTGGGAACTGTAGTATAAAATATCCTTATTTGAAGTTGCGATAGTCTGTAAAGATACTTTTAGTATGGAAATGTGTTGAAGTTACAACTATACTGGAAACCCATGGATGGCATTATCAATGTCATTGCAGAGACGTGAGGCGTGTCGGCAATTCCGGCCCTCTCATTCGTTCAATAAGTAATATTAGGTAAGCATCCTACCTTTGAATTCCTCCCGCCTTGAACCGACGCCGCCCGTTAAGGTTGGGAGATGCACATGCAGAGAGCAGCTAACACTTTGGGCAAAGTGAGTATTAACTTTGGTTCATGGGTTAATGAATTCTGACCCATGTCAATTCCTTTGCAGCGGGCCTTCCACGACCTCGTCACCATCCAAAAGGGAAATGCTCGTAAACCCGTAGTCTCGCAGGGCGTACCGGGATATAGCGCTGTAACTGGCCATGTCGTCACTGTTTTTGGCGCGACTGGTTTTTTGGGGAGATATCTGGTGTCCAAGTTGGGTAGGTTAAGAGCAAACCCTAGGGAAAAATGGTTGGATTCATATATCATTGGCAGGCCGTATGGGAACACAAGTCATCGTAGCATACCGCGACGAAGATGAGAAGAGGAGATTGAAGCCAATGGGTGATCTGGGACAAATTGTTNCCATGGTACGTCGTTCTGAACTATTCCATGCGTTCGTTATACTAACGAAAACACATTTAGGAATGGGATATGCGGAACGACAGACAGACCGCTGAATGTCTGAAGCATTCCGATATGGTCTTCAATCTGGTCGGAAGGAACTACGAGACCAAGTGAGCCCGGTATCATCCTAGCTTGAGACTGTTTAGAATTCAATTGATGTGCTAGGAACTTTTCTTATACGGACGTACACTCGACTGGTGCTGAGCGTATGGCAACCATTGCAAGGGAGCACGGTGTTCCACGCTTTGTTCACCTCTCTCACTTGAACTCCTCCTTGACTTCGCCATCTAAGTTTTACCAAACCAAAGCAGAAGGAGAGCTTCGTGTGCAAGAAGCGTTCCCTGACGCTACTATCGTTAAGCCTTCCGTAATGTATGGCTACGAGGACAGGTTTTTGACCAACATGAACGGTAACATTGATTATTCACACTTTGACCTCACGAATTCTCATTTTATGCCCAGTATTCCCCATCTGGTGGAAACTCAACGATGGACAGACGAAGTGTAGACCCGTTCATGTACGTGCATTTCTAACCAGGATTTGTTCATCTGCTCATGCTCTCCTGCAGGTCATGGATGTCGCCCAAGCCCTCACTAACCTTGTGCCTTTACCCACTTTGGCGCGTACAATCAACCTCCCGGGTCCCTCCACCCTCACGCACAACTACGTGCTTGACCTTATCTCCTCTCTCACTTTCAACCCTCCATCGCGAGCGCCTGTAGTTCCCAAGGCCATTGCAAAAATCCTTGCCGACATCACCTCACGCGCCGTTTGGTGGCCGACTATTAGTGCAGATGAAGTCGTGAGGAGATACATTGACGATGTCGACGTGCCTGGAGATTGGGATGCCGTCGGTGTTACCCCCGCTGAGATTGAACAGCATGCAATTGCGTATGTCAGAAGATTTAGGAGCGGTCCTAACTATGGACGTCCTGTGGTTTTCCCTGGACGACCTGTTGGCGTAGAGAGCTTGTAGACTCCATACCCTTCGTTTCACCATGAATTACCACTTGGACACTTGTACGTGCTATGTTGGCTGATGATTGTCGAACATCTTAATATAAGATTCTGCTGTTTGACTACTCAGTGGTGCTTCGAGCATCCAAAGGCTCGTTAGAATGTTATACGGGTCCAAGGTGGCAGGAATACGTTCATGCGCATGCCAGGAAGCCGCGTTTTTGAAGTAATTCCCGCTGAGAAACATAAATAATCGCTCGACGGCTCAAAGTTGTGTGTGATGGGTTGCTAGCCATTCCTTTGTCCAGCTCACTTGTCCATTTAGTACGCGTGAGCGTCCGGACGGAGAAGAAAGCATAGGAACAATAATAGTCGCTCGTATGATGCATTACACGCAAATATGAGTGGGGCGTAAGAGGAGAATAAAGTAGGACCGGTAGGTATAAGGAACGGTTAGAAGCCGGGTGGTACCAGTGGCTTTTGACCGTCGGCTCCTGAGGGCGCGTACATTGACGGTGGGGCAAGCATCTAAGGAAGTATTAGAAGTATTCACCTGAAAAGCACGAGAGAAAACAAACCTGTTGAGCACCCTGCTGTTGTGCCAACATTTCCTTCTCCTGCTCTACTATTTTGGCTTCCTCCTCCAAGCTCAGTGCCAAAGGAAGGGCGACGAGCAGGGCAGATGTTGTAACCACCCAAACAACATTTCCTGCCAGCTTAGCTGACTTTTTGAAGAAATTTCCTGTGCTTGAAATGCGAGAGGAAATCTTGTGCCGTGTTGTGGGTGGAACAATGTCGACGAGAGCACTCAAGCGGTCGAAAAGAGTCTCTTCATTGTCAATTTCAGACTCGACTGATGAGATAGACGCAGAGCTGCCAGTGCGGGATGAGGCAGGTGAGGAATACGGTGACCTCTGGTCTTTTTCTTCAACAATTTCGACTTTGACCATGATGACGGTGGTTTGGGCTCAACGTGTTGCTTACATCAAATTTCCCGGACTCGAGTCCCTTTCACCTGGACTATCACATTCCCACGATGATGTGGCGTATGTTTTACTCTGTCCATACCAAACTGCTGGTTACAAACGGTTCTGACCTACGAAACCGCATAATTAATCTCGTTTTTCTAGGATATACATAGCGAATCGGGCGTATTTCGAAGGGCATGACCATGATATTCGAACTTCTGCAGACATATGTGCAGATGCGACATTGGCTTTCCCTGGTTTGTCCCTGGTATTCCTTTTCTCGAATGTGCAACTCAAAGTTATCAGACTAGGTGTTCATGTTTCATCGAAGGCTACCTTCCGTCAGTTATTCGACACGAATCAGAACGATACATGGCTTCTTCGTATTTTCTACCGTCCGACCTCCGTTTCGATGCCTTGTACTGGAATGTCGAGCTGTATCTTGTTTCTCAGAACCCTCCTCCGCAGACCCTATTCTATGGGTTCCCAAGATCTCAGTTTTTTGAACGACTACCCATAATGCMTGTGTTCTCTTCTCGGATCTTCGCTTGAATTTGTGGCCTGCGCGAGCGTAGTGTGACCCGGCGGGTTCCCTGAAAGCAGAACACTACGATGAGGTATTCTACCGGAGACATATTTCAAACGAGGCTCTTTCGATGTCATATCTTTGCTCGTAACGCAATGGTCTCWCGGGCCAGKTACCACCAGGCTATCTATGATTGGTTCGACAAGATAACTGTTGTAGTCCAATAGTAAACCAAGCCTGACCACGACCAAACCCAGCACGAAYCAGTACTCACCATCAGACCCTGCGRYYWGATAGGTGCGATCAACCAACGACCCTCATCGAAGGGCCGGCACTTCTCTCGCGCAAAATTGATCCCCCGTATTCAATTGACAAAAGCAGTATTCTTCTTGAAATGTTCCGCCTGCAGGCCTTGYCAAAATTAATTTTTCTAACCGACTACGATTCAATAAACCCCGTCTCTCCGAGGGAAAATTAAATTCGGGGCCGTTTGACTTGATTGCGAGTGCGTCCTAGTGCGTCGCGGGAGAGCTCAGAATCCTCAGATTGTTCCTTGCAGAATCCTTTTCATTATTCCATCTTGTGTAATCAGCGCTCGTTGCCTAGCTTCAGGATTTCTAAGTATAACTGGGAAGAACCTATCGTATTTTGAAATGAGARATATGAAGTGATGATCAATATCCAGGCAAGTCGGTGCGGCCGGGGTAAACTATGCAAGCAGTACAGTGGTAATACAGTCATCCAATCGTTCTTTAAGATAAGCATAGTCATTCTAATGACTTGCCTTGAATCACCCATATACGTGCGAGGGAAAACAATGTGACGCCACAGCTTGCTACACGAGCGAGATTTCGAATCTCGGAACCGAGCTCGACGACATCATGATCACGTGTCGACACCGCTTAAGGAATAGAAAGGTGATCGGGCGCTGCCCGGAGTACCCACAATCCTTGTTTCCCCTCTTTTCCCTTGTGCTACCATGATCTCAGACGAGACTACGAACGGCTCTGGAACTGACCAGAACACGTCTCAGCTAGGTATTATCTTGCCTCCAATGTTATTCAGCTTTGGCTTTTGCCTCTTACATCGCGTCTTGACTTTAAGCATTTCCCTCTCAATCTATGCAGAATCAGATCCATGAGCTCGCCAAATCTCTGCCACCCCCCAGAAAGCAGAATACTGCTTGTGATGCTTGTAGGTCTAGAAAGGTGAAATGTCAGCGCCTTCCCGGTCAAGAAAAGGTGCGATAGTTGTCATATTCCATTGCTAGTAATAACGCGCTCATCTCCTAATAGTGTCAGGTATGCCATCGTGATATTGTGGTATCTTCTGCTGGTCTCATATTTGTCACTACTATAGCACTGCACTTCTAAGAACTATCCTTGCACGTTCGTGGGACAACTTTCTCTGTATATCCTTCCCCACCTACTATGCTCTTCCCAGACACTTTGTGCAGCAAGCTACTAGTGAAAAGAAGAGAAATCCTGCATCGTCTCGTCGCCCCAGGAATATATCCTCGTAAGCGCCTCTCTGGCTCCGCTCAGTCTCCGATGCCGTTACTGTTTTCCATCTGTGCGGCCACTGAACCTGCATATGCTACAGTTCATCATCTCCCGGGTCTGCAAAGACGTACGTATCATTTATGGATCCTCTGTCTACAAGAATGACAATACGGCTCTTAGCTCTCCTACGGATACCAACGCGCTACCATTCTCTCCTCACACGACCCCGCCACCACCTAAATACGGCTTTTCTCCGCCAGTGACTCTTCATACACCGACAAAGGACGTCCTTGCATATCTCTTCTCACCTCCCGATAATACTGGGTTGGTCTTCCTGAGTCTGGTATCATTYGATCTACTCCATACTAACTGTGGTGCCCGCTGATCAGGGAGGGTTTTCCTTTTGCACGCATCATGTCACCTTACACCCTCTGGGGGGACTTGGCGAGCAAGTTAGAAGACGAACAGTTCAGGGCCGAGTAAGTAAAAAAATTATCTTGCTCCTTGTGTGACTTTCTTTTCCTTTTTGGTATGTCCTTGTTCAGTCTGGGATCCCCACTGGCTTACTGAGCGTATTTTCCGCAGCCTTTTCCCTCCTGCATGTGCTCACGGATAAAATCCCAGGTTCGCACTCGATCTCGTGGAAATATTTTTTCAGATCGTGCACACTCGACTACCTCTGCTCAACCCAGTTCAGTTCCGTCACCGGCTCCAGTTACAACCTCAACCTTCTTCACCGAACTCATCAACCTCACCATCACCTTCTGCACCCTTGCATCCAGCATTAGTAGCAACAGTCATCGCATGGGGCACCAAATTTTCTGAGCACCCGGTGTTAATGGCAGATCGCAAGAGACACGCAAGCGGGCACAGCGTGCTGGCGAAGACGCTGGTTGATCGGGCCAGAGACCTGGCCGAGGGACTGAAAGTGCATAGAATTCCAACGGCCGACCATGTGGTGATTGGCCTCTTGCTGGAACCACTACAAAGTCGTAAGTGYATTGGGGTGCCATTTTTCGGCTGCAGTGAACTTCTGCTTACGCTCGATACTCATTGTCAGAAACCCCGGATGATCCTAATGGTAAATAGACGCCACGGACGCGCTATGTGCACAT
This sequence comes from Chondrostereum purpureum, assembly GCA_004354395.1. Classification (NCBI taxonomy): domain Eukaryota; kingdom Fungi; phylum Basidiomycota; class Agaricomycetes; order Agaricales; family Cyphellaceae; genus Chondrostereum; species Chondrostereum purpureum. The sequence continues at coordinate 9,517 of LBLO01000284.1, read as the reverse complement.
TGTTCGCCGTTCGATATTTACGTCCTTTTTTTGCCAGGCTTCCATACGTTTTGGTTACGAGCTTCTATGCGACATCTCATGGATCTTCAAGTGATTTTTTTGTTCTTGTATCCGAGATGATAATGACGTTTTTCCACAGATTAACCACAAAAGCGTAGCCTCGACGATTCCAGACCCCGAGGCGCGAGGGACGATGATCTTTGCCTGGTGGATGGCTTGCATCTCGGATGCCTATGGATCGATGTACTATCGACATAAGCCATTGCTAGACGACGACGATTATGACATCGATTTCTATACGGTGGATGACTCCTTTGGGCAGGGACATGATAAGCTGTCCCCCAGGGAGCAACTCGAGGTAAATTTGTCGTCTCCAAAAATCACCTCGATAGTCTGCTGACGATTGGGGCCTTTCTCCTTCCTTCCTCGTCTTTGCTAGTTTCTGGTGCGTATTTATCACGATATTGTTGGGTCACCAACGACTTAAATTTGTATATCTGCAGGGCTACTATAGGGCTGCACATTCTCTCGCCAGAACAGCCAGGCATATGTCTCGCGCATTGTGGAAACCAGCAACAGAGGCGGAAGGCGTTCCTTTAGACGTAGCATTTACGTTCGCGAACGCACTCACAGATTGGTCTGGGAAGTATCTGCAAGTGGTTGGTGTCCCAAAGGACCACAAGGGCGAGTGGGACTTCGTTTCTGTGTGTTTTTGATCTATGTTCCTGTCTGCACCCTGAATTGACCCCTCTAACAGGCTGTCTCCTCATGCGCGAGCGATGCAACATACCACGTTATGTGGATAATCTTGTTCAATGCGTTGGATGAATTTGGTGTCAAAGAGGCAAACGAGGCAAGCCGAATGGGAGGCAATGGCACTCCGCCTGGGAGGAACCAAATGATTGACCAAGTAAAGGCGTCGATTGCTAATGAGGCTGTCCATGGTGCGCTGAGAATCTCTGGTTTGGTTAGTTATCATACATCATCCAAGACTGCTTATGACTGATGGAAGATGCACTGCAGGCTGGGGTGCTTACATCCAATGGATATTTGGTCGGTTATTCTCTTCTTCTATTGAGCCGACCTTCATGCTTACATGGTTGCTTCCCTATTGGAATAACAGCGACTCGACCCTGCTGTGATGCTCGTCAGCTGTCAAATTGCAGGAATGCTCTTAGCCAAGCTGGGACGTTCTGAGGTAGCAAACTGCATTGCTGGGCTCGAACAATACAGTCAATCCTACGAAGAAGCAGGAGACTTCGCTCAGGAAATTCACAAAGCCTCGATCAGGGAGGTGGATGTAGAGTTCAACCACATGGCATCCGTAGTACCTGGATATCATAGCAGTGCAGGAGATGGGATGATTGTGGACGGTGCTGTGGGAAGGGTGAGTTTTTGACCATCTGGGCTGTCACCGATTGTTCTGAAAAGTATAGCAGAACGTTGAAATGAATCAGATGATGGACCATAGAATGTTCCTGTCATGATAATTCGGGGACTTCAACTATTTGTAGGTCACTCTACATCCTGCTTTCCTTTGTTTGCTTTCCGTGGACTATTTCTGCTAGTCGTATTTATTTTAACATGTTGTATTTAAGTAACAGTTGGGGATAGTACGAGGACGGACAGGTTGACGTTTCTCTATCCGGGTATTTAATGATATCTCAACAGCGACTTATTGAGTCAAAGTCAGAGCCTGATCTATATTGATGTCTATAGGTACTTATGGATTTCATTCGCATTCAGAGGACATTTGCTAGCTCATTGGGGATTTATGGAAGGTCATCCTCAGCTACTTTGAAGGGAAATTGCGGATATAGTACGAGAAAAAGGATACAAGGTGTTGTCTATTGGCAAGTGTTGGCCTGTGGTACCCTAGAAAAATAGGTTACCAGTGACCACCGAGGTCAGGTATGATTGGAAATTCCTGGGGCGCAGCCCCCTTGCAAGATTTGGTCTTCACCGCCCATTATGTAACGGATTCTGCTCGGTAACAGACCCATTTTAGGCCAATTATTGATAACAGAGGTCTATTGCGCAAAATGTACGGTAATGTTACAGCTAATGGCACAAAGACAATTCATTTTCCCTTCGTTCCCACCGTGTACACCAATACCTTATGTAAATTGGGATTGAATTGGTAGTTGATTGAAAGTTGATGATGAAAGGAGAAGCACGTGTAAGTCTTACAACTGGAATGAATGAGAGAAAGTTGAGTCTAATTTTAGATAGTGACACCGCGGTAGGTGAGCATCTGGCCGGCGAGACGTGTCGCTTGGCCAGGGGTGAATTCGGTCATACAGGCATCGTCAGTGTAGTCCATGAAGTTGTCTGAGAAATTTTGATCAGTTGGTTTGGAATGGCCACCCGATATGTGATTAAACTCACGGATCGGGTCAACACCACCTCCGCTGCAGGTATCACGGCCAGTAGGGCAACCAAAGGCAGAGGAAGCCTCAGGAGGAGTATCAGAGACGCTGTCGCCGGCCCCTGTGCATCCACCCTGGAACTAGAGGAACGGGTCAGCAGATTTCCAAACATGGGAAATCAAGTAGCTTACAGTATGGTAGAGACCGACCCAGTGTCCAGCCTCATGAGTCAAAGTCTGCGATACCGATAAGTATTAAGAAGGCACATCTTTTTCTTGGCTCGAAGCACTTACTTGACCCTCGTCATAAGGAGCTGCCGTACCGCCGGGAAGAGAAGAATATAGGATCACAACACCGTCATCGGACGGGGCGCTGGCATAGCTGGAGGGGAATGTCGCATACCCAAGGAGGCCAGCACCAGAACCAGATGAGAAACCGACTGTGTAGACGTTGAGAGCATCCTTTCCTCCCTGACGGAGACTCGTCTTCATGGCTGTCTGGGCGCTGTTGCCGGGACCAGCAGTGGTGAACCTGCGGCAAAAGAGTTGAGAGTGATATCAAGATGAGATATGATGGTAGAAGCACTTACCAGTTGGCATTGTTGGTGCGGGTAGTGCCAGCGAGAGTCCAGGTGATACCAGTGCTGGCATACGCGGTGTTCAAGACGGTGATCTGGTCAGCAATCTGCGAATCCCTGAAGATAGTTCAGTGTCACTGATCAAAACGGGATCTCCCCCAAAGGGTAGCCAAGACTCACGGGACAGCTCCTGTTGTTCCAGAAGTAATAATATGGAAGTAGACCTAGATCGAATTGAGTAAAGCGTTTACGACACTGGATATGTGATACTTACCGACAGGGTGGTGGCAAAAGAGCCATCGAGCGAGTCTACGGATACCATGTTCTCAGCAAAGTGAGTCTCAGCAGCAACAATCTCTTCATCGCTAATGACAGTTCCACAAGCACGGGGGAGAGTTGTGTTGAGGGGGAAAGCCGTGACGACTGAAGCGCTTGCGAGAGCAACGACAAAGGCAGCGAACGAAGAGAACATCGCGATGGACTGATGAAGCAACGGTGGGCAGAGACCAGAATGCTGGTGGATAGATGAGACCTAGGATGGCTTTTATACCTGGAAAACACCCCGTCCCTTATTGAGTTGAAAATTTATCCACATGATACCCGGAAGCAGGCGTTGCGCTGAATATACTCCCGCACGCGGTTGGGAGAACAAGTGCAGCACTGCCTACGAGTTGAGATACGAGAGAAGTTGCTAGAGCACATGTTGTCCAGCTCAGAGACTAGAGGATGGCAAACATGTTCATGACTCCTTATCGCATTTCGCCGTCGCCTTCTTGAGCATTTCAGCTTCCATTTGTGATCCTAGGATGGATGTTCGTACCTTTGAGGTCACTGCTTTCCATACGTAGAATGACTGGCTCCGGTGACGGCCAAAGAACGGTTTGGAGGCTCCACTCCGTTTCCAATTCAAGCGTTCATCCAATTTCCCCCCGCTATGTAGTATAGTTGTATCATCGTCTAAGTTTATGCACCGACCCCGATGCTTACCCAAAAGGCAGACGACACGAATACAGAGTAAAACCTAAATTGAAAGAAGTCCTTCTTGCAAAACACGAGGGGGTGCCAGAATGTAGGATGTTCGTATGCAGCAAGGGTGCAACTTGAGGAACAGAGCAACAGAATGATTTAATCATTTGCAAATCGCTGGAGTTTATTCATTCCAGAAGAGTAGTTAGCAACCAGGGCCGCAAGAAAGATGATAGGATAGACATGGGTGGACACTGCTGTCTACAGTCAAGCAGCGATCCACAATCTCAAGGTAGATGGAGAGACAAAGAACATCATGGAGAGTAATTCGTGTGGTATGCAGATTTTCCAGATGATTTTATTCCAAATGAATTGGGCATCGTCCAGGCCAAGGAAGTAACACACTTCCGTTCAAAAACATGGGATAGATACCGGAACATGATAACTGATAAGTCGTGCAAACTAACAGCGATGTGCACACAGAACATCAGAGAATTATGACAGCTGCTATATCAAAGATCGACGCGGCGGGAGTCGCGTCTGGGGGATAGTCTGGGACTCGTAGGTGCGGAACATGGTAGTTGAAGGGAAAGTTGTGACTGTTACATCGGTCACAGTTTCTCTTCACTCTTCACTCCGGGCCCTCATCATGGTGCGCCGCCGCGCTTCCCAAAAATCACCGTCCGGTGGTCGAAAACCCCGTTCAGTTGTACGCTCAGAAGCTAAGCTTAAGAAATGGGACAAGGCTTCAGATATTCCACTCGATGAGGAAGATCAATGTATGTCTCGATACTTGTTTGGCACACTCTAGCATCAACAAAATTATACTTTTTTGCAGTTCATACTTCTAGAGATGAGATTCTTCTAGATGGAAACGACGACGACGGGGACTATGGGGATGAAGACGAAGTATTTGCCTTGAAGGGTTTAGAAGATGATGATGATAGCGAGGGTGAAGACCAGGCTGACTTCATGGACGACGGGGACGTAGAAATGGAGGACGCGCCCGCTCAACGAAAGAAAAAGAAGAAAGGAAAGAGAAAGGGTCAAGAGTCCTCTGATTCTGAGCAGTCTGAAGAATCTGAAGAGGAAACATGGGGGTCCAAAAAGTCTGCCTACTATTCATCCAACGCCGCCCAATTAGAGTCCGACGATGAAGAAGGAAATGAGCTTGAGGAGCAAGAAGCCAGACGGCTGCAATCCAAGCTACGTTCTGACATGACAGACGCTGATTTTGGGCTGGAAGATCAGATAGAAATCAAACAAAATGCAGACGAAAAGTGAGTCCAAAGTTTGTTTGGATATATAGGAACTCTAATGACATCTCTGCAGCGCAAACGATACGTCTCCTGCAATATCAGCACCAGACGCATCGGACAAGGTCGCGCTTCTTCGGTACTTAGAAAAGACCGATCCAGAGACCCTGGGACTTGCCCGTGATTGGAGCGACACGGTCGCGAATTTGATTCGGACTCAACAAAGGATTGTGGAGTGAGTTAAATGTTATATCTTTCTCGGCATTCGCTGATATTTTTTTAGGTTAGAAAAGCAAGAACCCAATGCCATGAGTTTAGGGATGATCCATCTGTACCACCGTAAGTGAACCTGTCTATTTAGGAGAAGCTCATCTCATTATTTACATTCAAGAAACGCTCATCACTTACACGTCTACTCTTGCGTTTTATCTTCATCTCCGCGGTCTCGAAAAACACGCTCAAAACCCCAATTTGCTGAAAGCGCACCCCATCATCTCCCGCCTAGTCACTCTAAAGAAGTCTCTCAACACTCTTGAAGATCTCGACTTTTCTCCCTCAGATGATGAAGAGTTCGACGACGATGAAGACGATGAGGATCTTATGAATGATGCCCAACAGCTTTGGAATGTCGGTTCGATGGAAGAACTTGACGATACCGAACTCCAGGATCTCTACGATGACTTGTTGGAAGAGCCCAAGTCCAAGAAGCGTAAAACGGCAGGCGACGCACCCCCGAAGAAAAAGAGAAAGACATCCGACTCACATTCCTCGTCCACACATGTGTTTGACCTCGTCGAACCCGACTTCTCTGCTCCTTCTTCCCGATCTACAACCTCCGACTCTCACGATGTGGATATGACCGAATCCTACGGCGAGCTCACGTCACTTCAACAAGCTGACGCTGCAGACAAATCGGCACGGAGAAAGTCTCTACGCTTCCATACTTCCAAGATTGAGAGTGCTAGTGCTCGACGGCAAGGAGCCCGACAGACGGCTATTGGCGGAGATGATGATATCCCTTATCGTGAGAGGAAACGGGTGAAGGAAGAGAGGTTGGCAAAAGAGGCTCAGGCCAGAGTCAAGAATCAAGGTGGTGCAGATTTGGATGATGTCGATCCAGAGCCGCCCAAGACTTCGAAGACGAAGGTCAATGATAAAGATGATGAAGAAGGGGCTGATGATGACCTTGAGGGGTATTACGACCTCATCAAGTCCAAGTCCAAGGAGAAAAAGGAAAAGAAAAAGGCGGAGTATGAAGCCGCTACAGCCGCAGAGTGAGCGATATGTTTTATACCCTCACGAAAAGCCTTTTGCTAACAACCATACTAGACGTGACTTTGGGGAAGACGAGGATGTTTCCGGTCCTCGATCACTCACCCGTGCTATCTTATCCAACAGGGGCCTTACGCCACACCGTCCTAAGAGCGTCCGCAACCCGCGTGTTAAGAAACGGCAGAAGTTCGAAAAGAGCAAGAAGAAGATCTCCTCGCAGAAGGCGGTGTACAAGGGAGGTCTCAGTCAGACGGGTGGCAGGTATGAGGGAGAAAAGTCTGGTATATCTAAAGTGGTCAAAAGTATACGCCTCACATAGGAGGACGATTGCGTTACCATTAGGTTGTTTAATATGCTCCAACGTTCTCGTGTGAGCAATTTCTGCACTTTGCAGATTGGTACCATTGCGTGATCAATGATGTCGCTGAGTATCACGGAACTGCGAGCCCGAAGGATTATTTATGTATATAAATAACGGGCATAACAGGAACTGACATTGTTTAGACTCTCTTCAAAACCATCATCTAGCTTCATGGCACTGCACGACTCTCAATATGTCACCCTGAACCAGACAATAACGGTGGTTTGGTCGGACATACACATGATTCCGTTCTATGCCACCTGTCTCTCATTCTCGACGCTATCCATTGGAGCCTTCGTGCATTGCATAGCACGAAGAGAGACCGACGAGTTCGCTGGTGCGCGAGGAGAAGTTGGGTATCGCGCCAGTTCGACTGCNGACGGGACTTCGAAAGTAACGGATTCCATCGGCCTATTTACGCGCTTGAGGTTGGTAGGATGCCTCGTGTGGTTGTTGGCATCTCTGCTCGGCGCATATCAGTCTCAAGATCAGCAGAGGTGGTGGTTTGACCTCGTCTCGACGGTGAGGAATGCCCGGAATCGTTTGAAAGTGATAAGCTGATGGTAAATTGAAATCGCCAGACATATGCAACTTGGCTCGCCTTGTGCTCTACTCTAAACCTGAAAATAAAGTACTCATACCATCTCAACGCGCTTCTGTTATTTTGTTTCGTGGTGCTTTCCTTCGAAAACATATGGCCGCTTGTTCTCGTCGGAGGTGCCCCTAGAAACCAAGATGAAGGCATGTTCCTCTGGGTGAAGTTAGCTTCCCTCGGAGCGTCTGCTGTTATCATACCTATGATTACTCCACGTGCAGGAAATATATTGGTAACTTCATAAATCACCAATGTTTGAAATAGTAGAGAGTCTGATGTGTTCCCGAAATTTACAGCCCCATAACCGAGAGGAGACCGCCTCGTTGTTTTCTCTGCTTTCACACAGCTACCTTGATCCTTTTGTGTATCTGGCCTATAAACGGCATAATATTTCTAGTTCTGAGCTTCCTGGACTAGCGGAAGAAGATACCGGGTCTCATCTATTGGGAAAGTTTTCTGCTATATATGAGGACGAAAGTAGACATCTACTTGGCAGCTTGTTGAAACATTTCAGTTGGTAATGCTCCTCCTTTGCTCGTGTCCTTACTGACGGACACCGTTCAGAATGGCGTTTGATTTCGTTAGTTCTTCTACAATTACTCAAGGTGAAATAGCCATATTTTCTTTTGTTGAACTGTCTTCCGACATCTACTCCAAGATTCTCCTTAGCTTCCTTGCTCCCGTTGGCGTTAACCAGCTGCTCAAGTATGTGTTGTTGCCACGGGACTGCACAGCGAATTGAATGTCATATTCAGGGCACTCGAACGTCGCAACTCTGCGGACTTGAATGGAACAGTAATCAAACCATGGTTTTGGCTCGTGTGGTTGTTCTTAGGACCATTCCTGGGCGCAGTTATCTCGGAATGGTACACATATATTGCTGTAAGACTCTGATTTAGTGAAGGCTAGATGCATTCTGAGCCCTACCTATCACAGTGCAGGAACTTGCTACGGGTTGAAAGCATCCTAACGCATCTCTTACTTAAGCATGTCCTTGGTCTACATCTTGGGAACGAAGACAATGATGTACGAGGGAAAATTAACAACCTTGTCACTTCAGATATGACGAATATAGCTGGAATCTCCGAGTTCTGGATCGTTGGTAAGCTCGAGTTCATGTGGGCAGTTTGTCTTCTCAAGCTTTCCATTTAGTTTTGATGTCCCCCTTGCGAATTGTGTTGTGCATCATCTTTCTATACAAAATCCTTGGTTGGAGGTATGACGCGCTTAATTGGCACGGACTACAATACTTGCTAACATTGTGATCTTTAGTGCTCTGGTTGGGTTTGGCGCATTATTGGTACGCCAGCAATTGTTCTTTGACCCTTCAGTGCTGAATTGTTCGTCTCAGCTGTGTTTGCCTCTTCCAGGATACCTTTCTCGTCTCGTACGCAATGTCCAGTTAATAAGCATGCAGAAGGTATCACCCTAGTCGATTCTAGTCAATCCTGTGTTGCTAATCTGACTTGTTATTCAGACGGATGCCAGAGTGCAAAAAGTTACCGAAGGTCCCTCCGAGTACTCTGTTCTTGCTGAAGGTATTAATGTCGACGGTTATAATCTATAGCTACCAACGTCCTGCGCATGATCAAAATGCTGGGATGGGATTCAAAAATGAACCAAGTAATCTCCGTGTCACGATTAGAAGAGCTGAAAACTTTGAGGAAGAGCAAGCTCCTAGCACTTTTTATCAATCACGCGAAGTCAGTATGTTCCAGACGAGTTGATACTTCTCGTTAACATGCCTTCACACAGCTTACTGATCCCAGTCCTGACTCTGATTTCCACGTATACTACCTTCGTAAGTTACTCTCAATATCAGTACACATATATGTCTGACGATAATCATCCCGAAGACCGCTATTATGAAGCAGGAGCTAACAGGTAGAGTATAACAGCATTTTCTGCGATTTAAAAGCTGATCTCTCGGCGCGTTATTAGCTCCATTGTCTTCTCTTCGATCCTCGTTTTCCATATGCTGGGGGACCACGTTCGCTTGATCGTTGTTAATATCCCCACCCTCATTCAAGGTAATCTCGATACTCTTTCCTAGCGATAATTCAACTGATTACAGTCTTAGCNAAAGATATCTTTTGATAGAGTCAACGATTTCCTGGGTGG
>LBLO01000283.1:0-33287 GCA_004354395.1 Chondrostereum purpureum | reverse complement strand
CTGTTTTTTTTTTTTTTTTGTTTTTATTCTGCATTTGAATGTGGTGGTGGTGGTGGATGGTCAGGAAAGCGAACGGGCCCGAGGTTCAGCATGGAAAAAAAATGTATGGACGGATCAAAATTCAAGTAAGGAAGTCCGTGAGGCGGAATATCCCAAATCCACCCCCATGATATGATCACTCTACTTCGATCCCATTTCAACAGTTGACTCTTGAGAGGCCGATACGAGAGGAATGGGAAAGGAGAATGGTAAATTACAAGTGGTTATCTGGTTATTGGGTACTACAAAGACAAATGAAGACATAATTCTGTAAAGTATTAAAGGCAAAGAATACGAAAGACTATGGTCATTGCTTGGGTGCATGGTGAAACTAGGACGCGTACTTAGTCAAAGGAAGTGTTAGTATAAGACACGAGAAGACTTACAATATCCCTCAGCTGAGATTGTGCATCATTGAATTGCTTTTCAAGATATTTGGACTGATTGAGCGAAGTGATCAGGGCAGTAAAGGTGGTAGGTAAATAGAGGGAACGAACTTTCTTGTTGAGGGTGGTTATATCGTCAGTCAGTTCCTTCTCCTGTGACCTAAGATCGGATTTCATCTCTTGTGGGGGTACCATCATGAACCTGTTAAACGATTCGTAGCTATTCCTCATACTGTTTGAAGATACCTATGTTCTTACATCTTTCCGACACCTTTGTACATGTTCACATCGTCACCCATTGCATTCAGCTCGTCCATAGTAAGTTGCAAGATCCTCCGCTCGCGTTCTTTTGCCGTAGTCTGCTGTACAGACATCTGCAGGGCGCGTTGCGACTGGATGGCAGTCGTTTGGATCTGCACCAGGATCTATTATAGTTTGATAGCAAAGAAGTTATAAGAACATTCGCCGACAAGCAAGCGCAACAAGTAGTAGAGACCTTTCTAAGAGTATCGTCGGAAAGTGACATGATGGTTCGTGGTAAGGATTTCGGAAAGGTCAGATTTGGAAAATGATGCAGCGAGACGCGTCTTCACCTTCGACCACCACCACCTCTCCCCCGGTCACCCCTCACATCNTNNTGTTTCCCCTAAAATGGCATCTATGGATGATTACGACGAGTTTGGAAACTACATCGGCGCTGACCTCGACTCGGACGACGAAGATGAACTCCCAGAGGACCGATTCATCCCTCAGCAGCAAACAGCTGCTCCTTTGGAGGGTTACGATGACGACGACCCAATGCAGGGGACAGAGGAAAATGCACTTATGCAGATCGACGGTGCGTTATATAACTTGATAACCACAAGGACTTGTCGGTCTGAGCAATGTTCATATTTCCTTAGAGCCCCAACATAATGCTGTAATTCTCCATGAAGATAAACAGTACTATCCATCCGCACAGGATGTCTACGGGGCTGATGTAGAAACAATGGTACAAGAGGAGGACGCCCAACCGCTTTCTGAACCTATTATTGCACCAGTAAAAGTCAGGAAATGGCAAGTGGAGGAGAAAGATATGCCAGAGACGAGGTTTGACAAGGGGTGAGCAGTATTTTTTCTGAAAATTTGTGGCTATATTCATATTCCTCACACAGTTTCTTGCTGAACATGACCGCCTTCCCTGAGATGATACGAAATGTCGCAGTGGTTGGACATTTACACCACGGAAAAACTGCTCTAATGGATATGTTGGTATTTGAAACTCACAAGCTCATATGGGATGCGGACAAGCCGGTGCGTTGCTCACTTCACTCTCGAAAATCCCAATTAAACAAATAACTTAGACACGGTATACGGACACCCATATTCTCTCCCGAGAACGCGCAATATCCATCAAATCCTCCCCTATGTCCCTCGTTCTGTCGACGACCTCTGGGAAGTCGCACCTAATTCATCTTATCGACACCCCTGGGCACGTCAACTTTGTTGACGAAGTGGCATGTGCTGTCCGTTTAGCAGACGGTGTCCTTTTGGTCGTAGATGTAGTAGAAGGGGTGAGGATCACAGTCTTCTTTCTTTCTCCTAATTCGCCTTAACAATTCCGGCACATAGCTTATGGTCGGCACTGAAAATATCATCCGCCATGCCTTACAAGAGAACGTCAAAATCACTCTCGTAGTGAACAAAATCGACAGACTCATCCTCGAGCTGCGTATCAAACCCGCAGACGCGTTTTACAAAATCAAACACACTATCGAGGAGATTAACACATTTATCAGGTATTTCTTTCCGTATCTTCATACTACATATTCAAGAGACGAAATGGTTCTCCTTGTAGCACACTCGATCCAGACCCTGAACTGCGTATGAGNCCTGAAAATGGCAATGTCGCCTTCGCTAGCACCGACATGGGGTGGTGCTTCACCCTGCGCTCGTTTGCGCAAATGTACGCCGATACATTTAACAACAAGATGGACGTCCCCTCTTTCGCCGATCGCCTCTGGGGCGACATCTATTTCGATGAGTCTACGCGCAAATTCAGCCGTAAGCAAGCTGACCCCGAATCCACGCGGACGTTTGTGCACTTTATCCTCGAGCCGTTGTACAAATTGTATTCGCAGGTGTTGTCGGAGGAGACAGCCGCGTTGAAGGAGACTTTGGCTGGGTTGGGGATTCAGTTGAAACCGGTGATGTACAAGATGGATGTGAGGCCTCTTTTGAAGGCGGTTTTGGATCAGTTTTTTGGTCCCTCGACTGGGTTGGTGGATGTCATTGTGGAGAACATACCCAACCCCATTGAAGGTGCGGCAAAGAAGATCGAGAACACGTATACCGGGCCACAGAACACTGAGCTTGTGGAGTCGATGAAGAGATGCGATCCGGAAGGACCAGTGATGGTGCAGGTGGCCAAGTTGTATCATACAACGGATGCCCAAAGTTTCAGGGCTTACGGAAGGGTGTTGAGCGGGACGATAAGAAAGGGAATGCCGATCAAGGTGCTTGGTGAGGGGTATTCACCACAAGACGAGGAGGACATGATGAAAGTTACTGTGGAAGATATTTGGATTAGTGAATCCCGGTTCGTATATCCCTTTACTCCTTCGCGTTGTAAGCTGAATTATCTTTGGTAGGTACTTCATACCAGCAGAAGAAGTGCCTGCTGGAAATCTGGTCCTACTTGGAGGGGTCGATGCATCGATATCCAAAACCGCGACCCTTGCAGGCGTAGACATTGACGAAACCCTCCATATATTCCGCCCAATCAAGCATATGACCCAATCCGTCCTCAAAATCGCCATCGAACCTATAGCGCCCTCGGAACTACCTAAAATGCTCTCTGGATTACGGTCTATTAACAAGTCTTACCCCCTTGTGTCGACGAAGGTCGAGGAAAGTGGCGAGCATGTAGTTATTGGGACGGGAGAGTTGTATCTGGACTCTGTGATGCATGATTTGCGGAGACTGTTTTCGGAGATTGAGATTAAGGTGTCGGATCCTGTGACGAAGTTCTGTGAGACGGTGCTGGAGACGAGCGCGTTGAAATGTTATGCAGATACCCCGAACAAAAAGTAACCCTCACTTACTTCGTTTCCTTGTTTTGTTGGGCTGACTCCTTTTCAGGAACAAGATCACGATGATAGCAGAACCGTTGGAGAGAGGAATTGCTGAAGATATCGAGAGAGGGCGTGTCAATATGCGGATGACTGCGAAGGAGAGAGGGACGTTCTTCCAGGAGAAGTATCAGTGGGATCTTTTGGCGTCCCGGTCAATATGGGCATTTGGGCCGGATGACAATGGTCCTAATATCTTATTGGACGATACACTTCCATCGCAAGTCGACAAGAAGTTGTTGGGAACCGTGAAGGAGTCTATCAAGCAGGGCTTCCAGTGGGGTGCAAGAGAGGGACCCTTGTGTGATGAACGTACGTTGAGCCTTAGTTATCTATCCTCAACCAGACCAGATCTAATCCTTTGTCTGTTCAAAGCTATGCGAAATGTAAAATTCCGAATCTTGGACGCGACTCTCGCACAAGAAACGATCTTCCGTGGGTCGGGACAGATTGTTCCCACTGCTCGTCGTGTCTGCTACTCTTCCTTCCTGATGGTGAGAAATGCCCTTCGAGGACGTGTCTTCCGTTGAGGNCTCATAATAATTGACAGGCTACCCCTCGGTTAATGGAACCGGTTTACTACGTTGAGGTACAAGCCCCTGCCGATTGTATATCCGCTGTCTACACCGTCCTAGCGCGAAGACGTGGCCACGTTACGCAGGATACGCCCAAAGCAGGATCACCGCTGTATACGGTCAAAGCTCTGATCCCAGTTATCGACGCGAATGGATTTGAGACAGATTTGCGGACGGCGACACAGGGACAAGCTTTCTGCTTGCAAACGTTTGACCATTGGTCTATTGTTCCAGGTCAGTGACGCAGCTTTCATGCTATGAGATTGTCTGTTCTAAACTGTATAAAGGTGATCCAACGGACACAAGTATCAAGTTGCGTCCACTGGAGCCCGCATCCGGCCAGGCCCTTGCGCGGGATCTCGTCCTGAAGACACGTCGGAGGAAAGGGCTTGGTGACCAAATCGCGGTCTCTAAGTACTTGGACGACGAGTTCGTGGTACGTCGCTTGTTATTCTTGCATTTTCCATGGAGGTCTGCCCGAGTACTGATGGTCGGTCTCGCAGCTCGCGTTATCTGCATCTGGGCACGCAGACTTGCTAGNNTAGATAGAAATATTGCTTGTTGTCATTGTTTTGTGATCTTTATTGCTGCTATTGTACAAACACAYTTGGGTGAATGTAGAGTAACGAAACTAGAAATRACGTCCGTAGCCACAACACTCGGAGTCGGGAAAGTCAACTACGGATGGACCGAGGGCCGTACGTGATTGCCGTCGTGGGAGTGCCACGTATGCATGCTGAGGTATATAGAGACGCTGGTCCTGATCAAGCTGTCACACACTCTTTCTCTCTCTCTTACTCTCATCTCTTTCTTTTTTTACCTGCAAACTTCGGCCCGCTCACCTTCGTACATCATGCGAAGCGCAGCTCTCACCGTCTTTGCACTGGCAGCCGCCGGTGTTCTGGCACAAACGGACGACTCGAAACCTGAATTCAAAGTGAGCAATTAGTGATGAAATATCATTACAACTTTACTAACGAATATCCCTTATAGCGCTCTGATATTAAGGCACCTTTCCTCGAACAATTCACAGAAGACTGGGTCGAACGGTGGACACCTTCGGAAGCCACGAAGAAGACACCCGTTGGCTCAGAAACATTCAGCTATGTTGGTAAATGGGAGGTTGAAGAACCCTCGGTATCTGTTATCGAGGGTGACCTTGGACTTGTCGCAAAGAGCAAAGCTGCCCACCACGCTATCTCTGCACCCTTCTCGGAACCCCTTGACTTCAAGAAGGAACCATTAGTCGTCCAGTATGAAGTCAAGTACCAGAAGGGTGGCAACTGCGGTGGAGGTTATCTCAAGCTTCTTGAAGATGGATTCCAATCCAGCGGAAAGGAGTTCTCTGATACTACACCATGGGTCGTCATGTTCGGTCCTGATTTGACCTGCCCCGGAACGAAGGTATGTCCTACTCTATCTTGATGACACGTATACTAATAATCACTGTCGCCCAGGTCCACTTCATCTTCCGCCACACTAACCCCAAGACCGGTGAAACCGAGGAGAAACATCTCAAGCTTCCTCCCAAACCTACAATTGAGAAATTGACCAACCTTTACACACTCATTGTCAAGTAAGTTCAACATTTGTTTGTGGTCCTAACACGTCCCTCACAAATCTACCCTAGCCCCGACAGCACCTACGAGGTCCTTGTCAACGGAAACAGCGAAAAGTCCGGAAGTCTCCTCGAAGACTTTGACCCAGCCGTCAACCCACCAGCTGAGATCGAGGACCCTGAGGACAAGAAGCCCGAAGACTGGGTCGACACCAAGAGAATCGCTGACCCTGACGCTACSAAGGTATGTTCGTCTTCGATGTAACATGAGCCTCCTCTTATTGTATCCGTTAGCCTGCCGACTGGGACGAGGACGCTCCYTACGAGATCCCTGATGAAGAGGCTGAGAAGCCTGAAGGCTGGCTCGATAATGAACCCTTGACCATCCCCGACCCTGATGCTGAGAAGCCTGAGGAATGATGATGAGGAAGACGGTGACTGGATTGCCCCTACTGTTCCCAACCCCAAGTGTGCTGAGGCCGCCGGTTGTGGTGAGTGGAAGCGCCCCTTCAAGGCCAACCCCGACTACAAGGGCAAATGGTATGCACCTATGATCGACAACCCGGAATACAAGGGTGAATGGGCTCCTCGCAAGATCCCCAACCCCGACTTCTTCGAGGACCTTAGCCCTGTTACCTCTTTGGCCAAGATCGTGAGTGCACTGCCTAACGATGTACAGGAATGACCACTAATTCGCTTCGTGTGTGCGTTACAGGGTGGTGTCGGTATTGAGCTCTGGACAATGACCGAGGACATCCTCTTCGATAACATCTATGTTGGTCACTCTGTCGAGGATGCCAAGACCCTTGCTGCCGAGACCTTCGACATCAAGAAGCCTCTCGAAGTCGCAGCCAAGAAGGGTGCCTCCGTTGAGGAGGAGGACGAAGATGAGCTCACCTTCAGCCAGGACCCTATTGGCTACATCCGTGAGAAGGTTTTGGACTTCATTGACCTCGCCAAACTCGATCCTCTCTTGGCTTTCAAGACTCACCCCGAGACTGGTGGTGCACTTGCCGCTGCTCTCTTCACTGTCTTCGGCATGATCGGTGCCATCTTTGGCCTCGTTGGCTCTGCCCAGAAACCTGTTATCACCAAGGTATGTCTGTACCGTTCAGTTATCTGGGTTGTCATTGACATACATTTCAGTCCGCAAAGAAGACTGATGCCCCTGCCTCTGAGAAGAAGGCTGCTGCTCCCGTTACCCCSGCCGGCGGTAACGAGAAGAAAGATGACACCACCGTCAAGAAGCGCAAGTAGACGGTATTCATTCATTGAATCGTTTATTTGTATTCGAAAAACCATCGGGATTGGGGAAGCTCGCCGTGTTTTCATCACCTCTTTTACCTTAATTATTTTGTTAAGACGAGGAGAGAGACGGACTTGGTAGGTAGTTTAGGTAGCTGTATGTGGGATCGTTCTTTCTATCTGTATCGTTACTGGTTAGTTTACTTTTCATACATACCCCCCNCCACCACCCCCCAGCAATTAAAATGTCAGGACACGTTTGCAGGAAAAAATTTGTGCGCTCATGAGAAGTGAATTAGTGTATGTGGTAAAGACAAGCTACAGCGATAGGCTCAAGAACATGAAACGGATCCCATCTTCTATGAGAAGTATGCTTTAGGAGACCATGGAGCCTCGCAAAGATGCGCTATCATTTACTTATATCGAATCGATCACTGTGCGTCCCACTCCACCCTATTGAACCGRTTCTTGATGTTAGGAGTGTTCTTGCGCAGGTCTTCGATACTGGAACGAGTCATGACGGTGCGCAAACCCCGGATTGAGTTCCTGACGCGCACGTTAGCCCATCTACCCGTAAGACAGCTACAAAGTTCGTAGCCATCAGCCTCGTCGACGCAGGAGTAGACAGCACTTACTATTCCGCCAATTCATGAGATGCTCCCTCAAATGCATACATCGCATCTGTATGTATGCCCCGTGTTAGCTGTGCCAATGTTTGTTCTGCTTCGTCGATGTGCGGCCATTGGTTGAGGGTGTAGATCCACTCCAAAAAGCTCTTCATTGCGGGGGAAGTGACATTCAAACTCTCCATTAGGTCGTTAGGGTCATCACAAGAAGCCTTGTCCATGGGTTCAAGGTCTCCGTGGTGGTGCGAGGTACGGGCATACTGCACGAACTGGGTAAGAATACCTCCTCTATCCGGCAGCTGTCGCCGTTGACGCCTCCACCCCTGCGTGTTACTAGTAGCAACAGCAGACGTTAAGGTGACTATTCCTTGAGCAACGAGGGTCATTAACCAGCCCTTAGCTTGGTCAAGGAAGGGAAACACCTTTCGAATCTCCGTCTCTACCTCCATTTTCGACTGGACGATGCCTTGGAAGAGAATGCCCATGCCCTTACTTCGGAGTTCGGGGTCCTCTTCCTTACCCAAGATTATGGCCACCTCACGTTTCATGTCTTCATCCCCAACGCCGGTCTCATGAAGAGCTACGAGATCATGAGGCGAGTCGGTTTTGAATATCTCTGTAGCTGTCCGATACATCCACACCGTCTTGTCTGGCTTGTCTGAGAACACCGAGCTACGCAACAAATCCAAAAGTTTGTCCTTCAGTRCAGGATTTGATTTAACCAGCCGAACGTAGAGTTCCTTGTAAGGACCTTCTGCAAACGAACCAAGCTGGGTTTGGTAGTGGTCATCCAGAACCTGGTTTGCAACGTCTCGTTTCTCTTGGTCCCAGTGTTCGTCAAAGAAAGGGATTCCATCAACGGTTTGGACAGCTTGAGTTCCACAGAGGTCAACCAGAGCCAGAAATATAACAGTGAAGTGACCTACCATCCCCTGCTCTAATGAGATTCATGACTTCATAGAGTATATCAAACCGCTCGAGATCCCCAATAATAGGCTCTGTGGGCATCTTCTGGCGTGAAATCTCCACTAAGAGTTCTCTCCACATCCAATGTAAAGCAGGAATCATGGGGGACTGTGAATGCATGTCCTCAGGCTGTGCGTTGACAGCATAAACTACTTTATTTTCCGTGCTTTCAATCGAAATCATGACTTTTACGGAAGGAAAATCAGCTCTGAATGCGAGCTGTGGGTACATCTCGATGACAGAATGGATAGGTAATTCCGGGGGCTTACCTACAAATCACCCCAGCTGCCCCATCGACTATTTTCATACATAGAGCGAGGGCTCGCTGGACCTGATCCAATTCATTCCCTCTCTCGATTCCGACGCGCCAAAGGACTGCCAGCCAGCCGGAAATTTCCTCCAGCATTTTAGTCATCATTTTGCGTTGTGTACCCCACCCGTCGTGATAGTTCTTTGCAGCATGATCCCTCAGTTCCTTCAACTCCTTGCTGAGACGATATTCATGAACCTCCAAGGCAACACCGTGAGAAATACTGGAAACAGCATCTTCGAGCGATGTGATGATAGCAGCACGAGAATCTCCAAGCAGAGAGTCCAAGGCTGGAGAGAGTGTTTTACCGAGCATCTTGAGAAGTAGTTCTGCAGGTACCAAATTCCCTAGATCTTGAAGGATTTGACTAGGATTTTTCTCTTGCTCCGAACCCTGTGGATGGTAGCTTCAAAACAGTGGACCAACTTTACCCTTTGAGAGGCTAGAGCTCACATTTCTATCAGCAACTGCACTATTACTAGTTTCTGATTCAGTTGTTCGTCTCCTCTTTCCAGGATTCATTGCAGAATGTAGTAATAGACTAAGGGTAAGATGAGGGACTTTGCAATGGGTCTCGAATCTCGATTCCACCACGGTCACGTTCCTATTGCCCAAACGCGCAACGACCTGCCCTCAAGTGACAAGTAATGAATTTATATATGTTTGAAGAAATAATACATATGCGGATTGGAGGCATTCTGATTTACACAGTCCTAGTATACTTTGTTTATGGTATAGCTAATGATATCGTCAAGACGAGAGAACCCCACCTCAAGCTTCACAAATGTGGCACTAAATTATAATTAACCTAATATTACCCTCTAGCCCTTCGCATCTGATTCGATGAACTCTTATTAACGCTGTCGTATTCTGTATCTAACTATATGGCTAAAAATTTCAAAATGATAAACCGATAAAAATGTGATAGTCATAGCATGTAGATCAAAGTTTGAACACGGGCTCCGAAGCAATATTGTTCGACTTGAAACCCAGTTTTCGAGACGAAAAATCAGGTTTTGGAACGTGTTTGCGCAGCGTTTCGATATCGGGACAGGTCAAGAGGGTATAGAGGGCTCGAATCCTGTTGGCGGCGCGGTATTCCTTTCCCCAGTTATTATAGCCTGAGCTATGACATCTACACATTGCAACACTCAGTTATGCCATGCTTCAGCAGGTTGAAAAATACTTACTGGTCTGCAAGGACTTTCGCTGCACCTTCCACAGCATACATGACTTCCGGGCTTTCCGATTTCGAGAGCATAATCTTCTTCCAAGCCGCCTCAGCTTCTTCCGTGTGTTCCCAATAGCATAACTCGCCGGCCCACTCCACGAATAGCCCTAGCTTAGAGGGTGCTCTATCTGGCCCTTCCCAATCCTCTGGATCGAGGTTCTCGCCATCATCGTCATCGCTATTCTTCCAATAGTCATCGCCATCTTCTTCATCCTCGTCTTCCTGGACKGGATCGGCAGCAGCGCGTTTCGCAAATCCAGCAAGGATCTTACTTCGCATTTTGGCCTCCTTGCTGTTAGGATCCACCGGAAGTTCTCTAGATACCTTTCCGGCCTTTACCAAGGTCATGAGGAGCGTGTTGGCTTCATCTAGACAAGGCAGCCCAGCATAAACACTCCATCGTACCCCCTGAAGATGGGATCCTAGTTCTTTGAGGATGATATCGAGGCCCTTCTGCCGCAACTCTGCCGACGATTCCTTGCTGAGAATCGTTGCAACGTTACGGCCGATATCGTCTCCCCCCACGGACGTGGGAATACCCTGTTCATACAGCTTGACAAGGTCCTGAGGGGAAAACGAGGAAAATATGTCAACGGCAGCTTTCCACGTTGCCATGGATGCATCACGTTTGCTTGAAAAGATGCGGGCCCGCAAGATATTCAGCAGCTTGTCCTTCATGTCTGGTTTTTGTCGAACGATAGCGTAGTATAACTCTTTGGTTGGCTCTGTTTCGAAGGAATCGATATCATCAGAGCATTCGTCTTCGAGAAATTCTGCAGCGGCATCTCGCTTGGCTTGACTCCAATGTTGGTCGCAGAAGGGATACCCATCGCAGTTCACATCATCTTCGTCTGTGCGCAAGGATGTGTCAGGGTGATCTGTACATATGCTCTACGAACTTGCAACTCACCATCTTCCACCCGAATTTGACTGGTGATTCCCTCTATCAAGTCAAAGCGATCGATATCGGCCAAGATCTTACGNTTGGTGCCTTTTGAACCCAAGCTTCTAATAGTAGCTCCCGCCACATCCAGTGCAGAGATATCATCATATTGTAATCCGATTCGTATACCTTCTTGTCATGGCAATCTTGAATAACAATATYGAAGGTTATATCCGAGAAAGACACTCTACCGAATCGGAGTTGAACTATCGCAAGGGAGTCATATTTAGAGGAACTTACCTAGGTTGTAAATTTTCTGTAGCCTTGATAATTTCGGTACATAGAGACAGCGATCGTCTCACTAAATCTAGCTCTTCGCCACGCTCAATACCCACGCTCCATAAGACAGGAAGCCAGTAGGCAATTTCGTTCAAGATGTTCTGCATCATCTCACCCTGCTCTTCATATCCGTCGTGCCAGTCAGTTCTAATATTGTCTTTCAAAGACCTGAGCTCCTTTTTCAAAATATCATAGTGTTCTTCGTATGCAATCTCATCTGCACTTTCGGTATCCGATTGCGTCGAGGACTGTTCAGCTGCCTCAAGAGTTGCATTAGGTTCTGGTGGCCGCAAAGTCGATGTAGGATTCATCGTCTTTGCCAGAGATGATGAGAGTTGGTCGGGAGGCAATGGGTTGGACAAGGGCACAGGGTGGTCATTGGCATTCTTCTATATCCCATGTCCCACGGTCA
Organism: Chondrostereum purpureum; assembly: GCA_004354395.1. Classification (NCBI taxonomy): domain Eukaryota; kingdom Fungi; phylum Basidiomycota; class Agaricomycetes; order Agaricales; family Cyphellaceae; genus Chondrostereum; species Chondrostereum purpureum. Next base: position 21,607 of record LBLO01000283.1, on the reverse strand, counting down.
TTAATGAGTGCAGACTCTAATTTTTAGCTAGTGACCGAGCAACTTACGGGCCGCTTTCCCGAGTTAAGGTTTTCCGCGTTAGATAGTTTTCGTTTCTGACTAGACATATGTAGTTGTAGAACGAGGTCTTAAGAGGGGAGTGGGCGGCGCGTTGCAATGTGCTTGAGTTCAAGCGGTGACTAGGGCCAATTCCAAATGCCAGGGTTTCACTTAATTGTTGTGTCACGTAACGCCCTGCCCTTAAGTCAGTTGTCCGTGTGGCGTCTTAAATGCTCACACTCTGTATAAACCTGGAAGTTAGAGAGTACGTACACATTGGAGCCTATTTAGATACTATATATATATATATANNCTACAGARACTTGAACCAAACCCCTAGCTTCTCKAAGGCTCTTGTACGTGCCTCAGGGAAGAACATAGGGAAAGCGACGAAATCATGAGTCGTTTCCGGCTCTTCAATATCAACTACATTATCCGGACCCAAGTCCTCGACCATCCTATCCCTCAATGTGTGAATTCCATCTAGCAGGACCTCTGCCCCACCATAAACGATGRCAGTCTTGGGAAGACCTTTGAAGAKGCCCTTGGGCTCGGAGATGGTGAGGGACGCGGGTGAGATGTATACGTTGGTCTCAATATCCTCAAGAGGAAGTTTCCCCATAACTGCTGGAGTGATGTAGTCGTTCTGGAAATACGTCTCGATGAAGTCTACGTTGGCGTTCCTCGTCATGCTAGTATCAGGTCCGTGATGTGATTTGCCCCAGTCGACGGCGGGGGACACAAGGAAAAGACCCGACGGTAGGGGTAGACTTTCCTGTGGGTTTCTCTTCAAATACATTGCCAACGCTAGGGCAAGGTTTCCGCCTGCAGAGTCACCGGAAATAATGATATTCCCGGGTGAAACTTTGACCACGTCAATGAGGTAGTGGTATCCCGAGATGGCGTCGATGAGCGGGGTCGGGAAGTGGTTCTTGTCCTCGTTAGGCGCAGCCGAGCATCTCCGGTACTCTATAGCAAAGATGCGGGAGTTAGGACAGCTCTTGATCATGCCGTCTATAATATTTGAAGTAACAGGATCTGTGGGATGAGCACTCCCGCGCTGAAAAAAAGGAAATCTGCGTGAGCTTGTATTCAGGCACTTTAACATCATTCCCTCACAATGAACGCGCCTCCTGTAATACCGAGTTAGAAAACAAGCACAATCTCCTCGAACTTATCACTGACCGTGAATGAAATAGTAAACCTTCCCCTCATGGGCACCCTTGGCGTTCCCGCCGTACCAATAGCCATAAACTTTCTTAGGATGTACATCATTCGTCTTCGCCGCATCAGCAATGTCACCCAAAATCTTATCTTCGGGAACAGGCTCGACCCAGACAAAGTCTACCCCCAGCTTCTTCGCCRCCTTCATGGCGGTATCACCTTCTAGGAGGGGTGGAATTCCTGTTATACCCTCGAAAGGAACAGCTATAGCAAGTATATTCCTCGCTATGGCAGTCGTAAAAGACCAGGATTTGAGAGGCCTAGCAGAGGGCAGGATGCTCTTGACTATCCATGCCGGTAACCTTAAAAAGAGCACAGAGATCCCAGTGTAAGCAGTATAGAGAGCCTTAAGTGGTTGTCGGCGGTGGCGGAATTGAAAGTTGGACATGATGGGAGTTAGGAAAAGAATCCCAGGGAGTTTTTKGTACTTATAGAGAAGAGAACTCCTGCATTTACCGAGGACTAGAATGAAAAGAAGAAAATCCATCAAGCAACCCGTGGATGATGATTCAGATGAGTGCACCCACAGACTCAAACGCCCTATTGTTGATCCAGTGCTGTATAATTAGGTTTAATAAGATTAAAAGAGAGAATGCACACCTCCGCATCCGTTATAGACAGCAGCTAGATGCGTACAGTTTGCGCCGTAGATGAGGAATCGTGGATGTTGCTGAACCTCACCAGTGGGCTTCGCACGAATTTCGAGTTATGGGTGTATTACGGAGCCACCGGCTGCACGGAGTCCTTGAAGATCTAGAGTATCTTTTACGACATTATCTGCATCAGAAGAGAAGAAGATGGCCAGCTCATAAGTAGCCAGTACTTATGATGAACCTTCAGATCTAGAGTCGGAGACAAAGTCGTTTTCCGAGCATCACATTATAGTGGAGTCAACATGCTAGATACCTCTCAAACAACTGTGATTCAAAGTCTCAAAGTGTATTCTTGGACGCGAGACGCGAGATGATGATGGTATAACACCAAAACTTTCTTCCGTTGGATTACCCGGGCCTATATGACCTCTACTTTTTCCTTCTACACCAATGCCTCCCCGCAGAGCTACATGTCAGATATGTGCTAGTAAAGAATCGAAATACACCTGTTCTGGATGCAGAATTGTGTAGTAAGCACTACACATTGGTGGATACGAAGTCATTAACACGGTATTATCTAGCTGCTCTGTCACTTGTTACAAAGAGCACAAAGGTGCATTATTCGTTGCAAATTATCAGATTCTTTCCTGTTAACAGTATAGTGTAGCAAACTCATGTGGATCCAATAGCTCTCTCCCCAAGCCCCCTGCCGTTGAGAAGAATGACACCATTTTCAATGATCTTGAAGAGGCCGTAGAAGATCCCAAACCATTGAAGCCGTTAACTTCCCTCAAATGGCCATATGTTCCAGAGCAATCTGCATACCCAGATCCACTGGACAGAGATCAACCGAAGCCTCTACAAACTCATCAATACGAGGCCATTGGTTTGACTCTTTTCTTCCCCAGCGAGTTCTTTATGGGACTAATGTGAAACTCATAGCTACTTCAATCCCTATCCGTGAAGTCTTAGCTAAAAATCCCAACTTGAAGAGCAAACTGCAAGACATTGACGCTCTCCGAGGGATCGAACGCGAACGAGCGCTTGAGAGGGCCCTTGGAGTTACGATGGCGGATGTCAATGTCAATCCTACCCAATTGGACGAGGGCACATTAGCGCTACGAGCCTTAGCTGAGGCTGTAGAAGCTGCAGTTCGTGGAGGAAAAGAAGGTGTCCTCGGGTTGGATTGGGGAGAATGAATGGTTTTGCCTCTATGAGCATGGGGACCTCAGATGATCATCGTTCTCGACACTCATACCTACACACACTCGCGCTTTCAAGCGTCAAGTAAGCACCTTGTAAAGACGCCGATTTCTTACGCTGATGTTGATTCTGGGTCAGATTATTAGCACATATGTTAGGGAGAATTCCGAATAGGAATGAAGGGATGATCGCCACACGGGGTGCATATACGATCTACATGTTTCACAGCTATCTATCAGCCGCCGAGCTCGGTCCATCTGGAAGGGCCTCTCTTAAGCTGGGAGCATGGGCAGGTAGCATTTGTTGGGCGGAACCATCCTTCGTGATCAATCCCAATTTGATCTTTCGGAAAACCACACATGCCATCGCATTATTGAGTGCCAAAACATAGACCGCGACGAAGACGCGTACTGTAGGTGGGATGGTAGGCAGGAGCAGGAGAACATTCCCTATAAGCGCTACACTGTACAAGCAAGTCACCAACGGAAGAATGTAGAACAGTGAAGGGAACTCACAAGTAATATTGTTGCCCCCCTCGCAGAAGAGCCCTAGACACCCGAGGAACGGTCTTGCCTAGACCAAAAAATGTGCGGACATGACCTTCAATAGTGTCTTCGTGCAGAGTATACTTAAGGATTCGATAGGAGCTGGCAAGAACTATAACACTGTCGAATATTAAGGGCATGACAGCACCTATCTGGATATAGGAAACTGCGACGCTAACACAGACACAATTGGATTCGACTCGTTCCCCTTTGATGACGATGGTGGCGGCAATTGAAGAGCCCAGTACGACGAGCCATAGGCACCCAAGGACAACCTTGACCGAAACCCAATGCTCCCAGATTGCAACGACTCGCAAAAGGAAGAGTCCTGAAGTCAAAGCCTGGGCAACGATATAGCAGACTTGGAAAGTAAGCATGAGAGAGCCACAGTCGAATTTTATATGTGCGTCTAGGGAAATAAGAATCATGACCAACGACGAAAGCAATACAAGGCTCACTTAGAAAAATGAAGGTTGTAACTGTACAGGCCAAAGTCATTACCCTTTTCGAAGGATAAATTGAGCGTGGAAATCAAACATTGAATGCATGTTCACTTGCCTAGAAGCGAGATAAATAGCGGAAGGAAAACGGATAGGAAATTGAAGCAGAATTCGGTGGTCATTATTCAAGCTAGATAGGATATCACAGCCATAGGCCTGGAGAGCCTCCTCAGTCGGTAAACAGGACAGTATGAAGACCACGGACACCAAGGGTTACGGAACAGGTCGTTTTGACGACGTCGAGATAGCCCAAAGCTGACATTATAATTTCAGAAACACCTTAGGCTTCATTTTTACCTTTATTCATAGTCGCAGTGATAATAAACGCTGAAGAGGGGTTCTGTCGCAGCAGTAAACGCTGAGAGGCGCTGAACTAGTATACGGAGCTGTCTCGGTGCGCATACAAGCGCTTAATATCGAGGGTTAGGCATCTGACGGCGCTGATTCAGATGCAACTAGAGTCTTAGAGAGCCAGGGGAGCGCTTGTATCCGCCACTGGGCAATATTCTTGCGCCACATCGTTCCGGAAACTCCGGGCCGTTGGTCGCCAAGGCGTATCCCTGGMGCCTGCATCTTTCTCTTTCCCTCATCTCTGGGAGGTCTCCTCAAGCTTTCTTTACTCTCACTCCTTTCAACTATCTTTGGAGTCTGGCCGGTCCACTTCTTATATCCATACCATGCCGCGTCCCCGCCCACTGGCGAACATTGTCTCCTCACATTCTCTCGGACGAGACAATCAAGTCTTAACGCCTCGAACTCCCCATTCGCGTGCCGGTCGAGCAGAGGAAGGATACACAGAAGTTGAGCTCGAATCTGTACGAGATAACGAAGAGGACGAAGGAGACTATAGAACCACACGTCAACAACAATCCCAACCTCTACTGGGCCCCGATGGCGTTCCAGGCTATCGTAGTCGAGGGGATGACAACGAAATAAAAGTTGTGGGGAAAGGACTGTGGCCACTAAGCACCAAGGAAGTACTCTCTAGACTCCCACTCATTGCCGGCACTATGGTAGCAGGCATCCTATTCTTTCTCATCGTTCTTTCCTACGAGAGTCCTGGGACTTTGGAAGAATATATGGGTATTGCAAATGCAACAAGAACTGCAGAAATCGCGGCAGTCTCAGCTACTCTATCCCCGGAATTATCCCCCGAAGAACCTATACCCATAGCTATACCCTCACACCCTATCCTATCCTACGAGAACTATACAACTTTCCCCTTACTTCCGGATCAATACCTCATCGAGTGCGGAAAGACTGTATCGAGTGGTTACATGTCTCATGCAGACTATTGGGATAGCATGCCAGGAATGGGGCCCCTCGATGTTATTCATCACGATGATTCCCAACAAGACGATCCCAATGTGTTTGAAGGGGAAACAACTCGCGTCTGCTCGAGTACAATCACCTACATGCTCGATGGGAGAGTGGGCCTCATGGCAGACCTAGCGTTGATGGCACAAGCAGCAGCGCTTGCTCGAGAGGTCAGATAGTAACATAGCATTCGAGGACTTGATCTGATGCGTCCAACAGCGAAACAGAACTTTCTTGATTGATGATACCTATTGGAATCGTGGCAGGCTGGTGGTGTTCATCTAGTATTGCTTGATGGAAGCAGTTAACCGCCCGCCGCAGATACACAGACTACTTTCAAGATGTTCGTGCAAGACAGCCAGGTCCTGAACCGGGATGCAAAGCACCTCCGCCAGAAGGTTCTTGCAAAGTATATATCCTTTGGTTGTTCTGACGATCTTATTATTCTATAGAACTAGTGGCGTGTCCAAGGTTGGCTAGGTATGTCAATTGGGTTCGACTTTCTGTGCTGTTTATCTGATGGACATTATAGACATTGGGTATGAGCAATTTACACTTCCTTGTTTGACTTTGCTAGACAATCTGAATTAGGTTATCAATTCTCGGACGGCAAAGTATCACTTTGGTCACGCCTTTAGCAATCATTATGAGAACGCGTAAGTGCCTGTCCTGTTCTCAAGTCAGTAAACTCATGCTCCCCCAATTAGGTACGAACGCTCCGTTAACCGCCTCAAGCCAATCTTTCTCTCTGCGCAAGAATCGTTCGGCCAAACTATCCGGCCCAATGTGGATATTGGTTCTCTGATCAGTGATACACGCCAAAGTCTCTCAGCGCAAACGTCCAACTACATAGCCGTGCACATGCGAAGAGGTGACAAGCAGCCTGCCTCATATAGTTATCATGGAAAATTTGTCCCCACATCTGATTTCACCTCTGCTGTCCGGGATGCGTGGGAGAGACTGAACCTCTCTGCAGTTTCAACAGAGCCGTCGGTGTTTGTTGCTTCTGACGCCCTTCTTCAAGGAGCGCTCGAGGATTTCAAAGAGGCTTTGGGGACTGACGGGAAGGTGTACGCTATGGCAACTGATTCGGGGCTGATCAGTCCAGGACCATATGTCCAAGATGAATTCAACGCGTTGCCGTTGGAGGACAGGATGGCGGCGACCAAGGGTGCTATCATAGATTTCGCCATGTTAAGCGGACTGTGGGCTTGGGAAGGGGACATTCTCCCCGAAGCTGTTGTTTGTACCATCAGGTGTGTTGAAGTCGTTCCAACTGACACTCTTTTCTAAATCCTCCCTTCGATATAGTTCTGCAATATGCAAACTTTCAGCGCTAGGATTTGGATGGTCACGAGCCTTCGGTGATGTTAGCAAGGGTGGGGACATTGACGAGGAAAAGATGCGTTGGATAGATGTCGACCAAAAGAGACATGTTGTACCACTGTGGATGGGTTTCGATTTGTTCTAGAGCTACTTCTAGTATTTGTTTATAGCATTCCACTCTGATACCTTAATACACCCCCCAGCATAAATTCTACACCTAGCGTGACGACACATCTTCCCGAGTCAAGTGAATAGTGTTTCACTGTTCTCATACATGGTGTCAAACCAGAGCAAGGTATTCCTACGTCCCTGCACTTGTTCCCTTTTGAAGCCTCCTTCTGGTAGGCTGCTGTGACGGGTGATAAGTTGGTCAAACTCCTGTGCAGTTTTCCCATCGAGCTCCATCACCATTCGCGACCGTGCGGCGAAAGGCGGTGTACCGTRTCTTTCGATATAATGTTGATTCAGAACAGGATCGAGGATGCCATGCCTAGATAGATTGTGTTACCAAATTACAAAAAGGAGGGAAACATAAGCACCCACTCTTCGAAGAGGTGCTCTTCGATATCGTCTAAGTCAAGCGATGGTAGTTCGCAGTCGTCGTCTAAACAATATACACAAAGCAAGTGGTTATCATCAGGGTCAAAGGCCCCCCNTATGCGATGTTTCTCTAGAAAAGGCAAGGCAGAAGGAGGGATAGTGGCCCAGTCGACAAATGCGGTAACCTCTGATTCATAGGCTGACACCACATAAGGATGGTGATAGACATACGCGTGAGAAAGCTGCGATACGAAGAGAATTCAGCATCTAGGGCTCGCATTGCTCAAGTTAAACGTACCGCCGCTCTCCATCCCATAGCATTAAATGTTTTACCTGCCCATTTCTTCTTCTTCTTGCAGGTGAGGCATACGAAATAGGTCCCGCATTTGTCCATCTCCACTGCACGAGTAACCTTGGGATCGAATCCTGCGGCTTTCACGATCTGGTTTGCATATGCACAGCAAAAATAGTCGATGTAAAGGTATCGGGAATTCCAGCATGACCGTTCTCCGAAGTCATTCGAGAGTTTACGAAAACTATCTTCTTCAGCGCCTGGTCCCGCCTCGCGCATTCGGGTGAGACACCGATGGCCGAGTACGTCTGGATACGAGAGAAGGTTCCGGCTCCGGACTGGTGAAGCAAAAAATTCCTCGTTGATCTTCATATTTTTCTCCCATTCGGGATTGAAGTTGTAGATGAACGTGTTAGAATCCATCGGGACATGACAAAGGGTGCACATATAAACAGTCCTTGCAAGTTCACATTCCAACGCAAGATCCTGATTGTTACCTCGATCAGCTTCGGGATAAATTTCCCTGATGACAGGCATGCATCTCTCCATCTGCGCACGCATGTGCCGAGGTTTCCTGTCCTTCCACTCGTGAAAGCCACCCCCGAGGGTCCACAAATTGAGAATCTCGCGGAACTCGCTTGCGGGGACAACACTAGAGGACGGCGAGTCAATGAGCCTCGTCACGGCGGGTAACATGTTGTACATATCAATAGGCTGGAATTGGATCTCAGGAAGACCCAGGCGGGTGGCCTTCCATGCACTGAGAGCNTTCGGGCATTCTCCTTGCGGCGTTCAACCACAGAATGTCGTTCACGTCCTTGTTGCTTAACCTTTAAAGCTTTTATGTATTTCAAGAGGGCAGGTTCGACACTGTTCCAGACTGAGAGTTGGATTGTATTGGTCGTGTTAGCTGATTGGGCATGTTTTAACGAACCGGAACACGTACAAGCATCAACGAGGGGAACGGGAACAGGAAGGCCTGCGACCCTTTCCAAGTCTTCAAGATCGTCGAGTTCCATTGCTTCAATGATTGTGACCCACCCCATACTGCTCAGCTTTTCTGTTATACTTCAAAACCGTTAGTACTGTTGTTGTACAACCCTCAGGGAACTACGCACGGATGTAGGCGAGTTCTGAGGGCAGCTTCGTAGTCTCCGCTCAGACGTGCTTCTTCCTCCTGGAACCAATAGTCCATTTTCTTAGACAGCTGATAGTGCCTTTGAGCACAGGTATGTACGGTACCCGACAAAATGTACCTGTTTGATATCTTCGATGAACTGTTTCCTTTTTGAAATGAACTCTTCCCGAGCAACTTTAGTGTTGCGGGCTAGGTATCCTTTTCGCAAGTCCTCTACCTCTCTGGAGAGAACATAGATGTTTGTGGGCCCTTAGTGATTAAGATTTCAGTGAGTTCGTCCAGAGCATCATAATACATGCTCACTCTTGTGCTGTAGAATCATATCGGAGAACGCATCTTTGAACTTTTGGTCTAACTTCTTGTCCAGATCTACGTCAAATTCTGCTTTGGAAAATGTCATTGGCCTAGGATTGAACGACCGTGAATGGATTATCACAAGTTGGATCCAATAGAAGCGTACTGCGATTTCAAACAGGCATCACAGAGGCGCTTGAAGTAGGTCATGTCTACCATCCAAATTTTGGGACAGGAACAATACTGGATAACAATTTGAGAGCTGACCAAATTGAGAAGTGCTGGAGCACGTACATCACAATTTGTTTCGAACAAAATGCTTGCCCAGGCTGGTTCGGCCATTCCATGAGGAGGGTCTTCCGCTTTCCCCATGATAGTATCCACGGCCATCCTTGCGGCTTTCCAAACACTAACTGACGAGGGATGTAAAAGGACGCGTCTCAGCTCCTTACTGGAACGAGAAATGCTTAAGAGATCCAAGGGATGCAAATGGTTGCAAATCTATGTGAAAATGTGGTAAACTCTGTAATGAACACTGAACAACGCGTTTACCAACTTCAAAAAGCAAATCCACAGGAAGGTTCAACAGGTTTATTGTAGGGAGTGTGTTTTCATTTCCTTCTCCTCCCTTATGCGCCTTGTCTGCTCGCGACTTCTTCTTACCCTTTTTCGCCATTTCGGACGCGTTGACGATGGTCGGAGCCTAAGTGCAACGCGTCCACGTGGGGCCCGAGTGCAGAAGCAATCACACACATACACACGACGCCACATAATCTCACTAATTACAGTCACAATTAAAACCCTTCATTTTGGGGCTACAAAAGCTTATAGAGACGATTTAAGATAAGTCACTGCTAATCCTGAGCTGGTAAGGCTACAAAAATGTCCAAAAAGTCTGGGGAGAACGCGTAGCATAATCAACACAGCTGCCATAGCCTACACCCCCTGGTCGGCATCCATATCAGCATCCATATCGCAACTCCGGTACCATCCATCTGGATATACCATCAATGACTCAAACTCCCTCGCGGAACGATCATCGAACTTCAGGGTGGTTTCCATCCTCCCGAATGCAGGAGACACTCCAAAACGTTGGAAATAATCTTTGTTTAACTTCGGCCCAAAGATACCATGGCTAGATAATAAATTATTTAGTAGTAACTGACGAGAATAGGGAAAAAGGTCTTACACATCCCTGACATGCCTCCGTATCTCTTTCAGATTACCCGGGCATGTTTCCGAAGGATTATCCAAACAACTGGCGCAATAATAGTTTTCATCGTCATAGAAGTACAACCCATCATCCTTAGCACGATATTTTTCTATGAATTGAATGTTCGAGTCGGAATACGGAACTGTTGCCCATTCGATTTCATCAGCAACCAAGTATTGCGAGTCATAGTGATGAAAACAATTCGCGTGGCGTAACTGTGTTACATGGAGAACACTGAGCTTGTTCAAGTTGAAAACAACATGAGGAAGATGACTTACAGCTGCCCTCCAACCCATCGCCTTGACCTTTGTCGCAATCCACTCCTCGCAGTCTTCATGTTCTTCTTGTTGGCATGTTATACATATAAAAATGGTCCCTAGCTTGTCCATATCGTCGACTGTCGCAGTGAGCCGATCCATGCCCACTGCTTTTAACATTTGTTCCATGTAGCCAACCATCTGAAGGTCGATATACAGGTTGTCTGTGCTCCAGGCTGACCTGTCTCCGTCATCGATGTTCAAGTGGCGCGAAAAGACCGACTGGGCCATAGGGTCCTTCCGTTTTGTGCGGGTGAGGCATCTGTGTGACATGACATCGGGGAAGAAGAGAGGGCAACTCGCGCTCCCGCGTACGAAACCGTACCAAATTTCATCGTCATCGTCATCGCTGGACTCAGAATCTGAACCACACTCGGATTCCAGTGTCCCCTTCGGCCGGCCATTGCAAATTGCGCACGATATGGGATACCGGGCAAGTTTCAATCGGCTCTCCATGTCCAGAGGTTCTCCTTCTTCAATCTCGCTCCCACAAAAACGGACATGGAATCGTTGTAATTTCTCGTATAGCTGCAACCGACATCGCTTCCGCCACTCCTCCATTTGATCTGTGTTATTGTCCCAGGTTTGGAGCATGTTGACTGATACGATCGTAGCATCAGCCGTATCGGTCGAAGGATCCTCTGGCAATGAGTCTTCGATGTGTGTTTTGATGGCAGGGAATTGACAGAAATCCACCAGGTTTGGAAAGATATCGGTCAGGGGATAGACGTTGCAAGAGCCTCTCCATGTTATCAGAACAGCAGAGGCCCAGCTTTCCCGTAACGACACCAGATGCTTCATCTTCACCTCGTCCTGGCACTTCTTCAGCCTGACTAAGAAGTCAATAGCGTCCCCTGAAATGTTGTTCCAGACTACAAGACCAGATAATTGAGTAATGATTATGGATTTATGGGCACATCATACTTCTGTCAGTGAGGGGATGGGCCTGCTTGAATATTTTCAGGTCCTCGAAAAGGTCTTTCGTCAGGATATGCATTAGATCAATCACATTCCCCCAACCGAGGCCTCTTAGACGCTCATAGATTCTGCAAACGGTAATTCGTTCTAGCATCATTCTTGCCAATCTGATGCTTACAATAGACTCACTGTGTTTTTCTCTCTTGCCGAATGCCTTCAAGCTGAGCCCTCCGTTCTTCGTCTTGGATTTCGATAAAAACTGAGCCATCTAGCCCCAGCTATTACGTGCAATCAGCTCCGGTAGGTACCCAGTTATTCCTGACAAGAATGGCGACTTACTGCCTCCCGTCCCTTCACCAAGGCTTTCCTGCTCCGGACAAATTCATGACGTTCTTTATCAGATTTGAAAGAAAAGTAGGCTGCTTTTGTTTCCTTGTAATCCCTTTTCATGACTAGACGATTGCTCTTTCCTGAGGAATAGAGAGGTAAGGATACTGTGCAGACGATTATAGTGCATGAAGTGACCCACGATCGTACTTGTAGGGAATCAAGTTAAATATGACCGCGATGAACTCGGGATCCTGCTGATACCACCCTGCTTGGGATGAAATCTTACTGCGGGTGGTTACCCTAAAGTCCGTTGTTAGGTCTATAAGTGCATACCAAAGTACGAGTCCTCAAAAACACACTTACAGGTTCTTGAAGCATCTTGGACATGTTCGTACTCGCCATTCCCAATGGACAGTTCGGATGTTTGGGGCCAGGCAAAACTGTAGCAAGTATAAGCACGAAGCGTACCTGAAACCAAAGAAAACATGCATGGCAATGAGGATCGAATGCTAAGTTAGCCCAAGCAGGCTCTGACATATCTTCAGGGCATCGAGGAAGATAATCTATAGATGAAAGTGCTGCCTGCCAGACAGTGCGAGCTGACTTATCCATCAAGACGCGCCGGAATTCTTTGTTCAAGCGGGAAAGGCGGAGAAGGTCCAGAGGGGAAAGATATTGGAATATCTAAAGCCCCTACGTTCAAAACCAAATAGATTTGAGACACGGATAGTATACGCACTTCGAAAAGTACATCAAGGGGAAGCGAAGGCAACCCAGCCAATTGTCCACGGCGATTTCTGGGCTTAACTTTCTTCTTCTCTGTTATACTAGTAGTAGAAGGTCCTGCATCTTGGTCCTCGTAATAGTCATGTTGTACTTTTGCTTTCTTCCGTGTTGAACGCCTCAGCTCCATGATCGTCGTGAAATTGTAAGGGAAGGTCCGAAGGACGTCACGGTCAGGCGCGTCACTTACCGTTGCTGAGGTAAGACACGCGTCGTGAGGGCATTGTGGCGAAATATAGATGCAACAAACACAACGTAAATTCCCAGAATTGAAGCATCAAATTACTGGGAGACAGTGTTACAATTCCAAAACATATTATTATACGTAAGATGCGTAGGGCCCTCTCACAAGGGTTCGAAACTCTGCCATACTAGTCCGGTTCAAAAGCAGTACAGCCGACGTCCTTGCAAATGAAGGCGATGACCAGGTATTCTGATAATAGTCTGTGTTCAACTCGAAATTTGAGTCCGAATGGCTGGAATGAAAGCACATCAGCCAGGACCGCAAGCTGGTGACAGGAGGGAAAAANCACACTGCTTAGTGAGATGTTTGTGAATATCTTCCAAGTTCATAGGACATGACGATTGAGGGAAGTCAATACAGCGTAGACAATGATAGTTATTGTCATCATAGCAGTGGCTCATATTGTCAATGTGCTTTTGCATGAATTCCACTGCAGTGTACGGGACAGTGACCCAATCAATCGAATCGGAAGCAACGATTTGGGAGTCGGAACGATGAGAACAACCAGCATGACGTATCTAGGAAAAGTAAAAGTTGATACTTAGACTTATTGGATGATACCATGCCGAAGGAACTTACCGCAGCACGCCATCCAAAAAGTGTTACGTGTCCTGCCTGACCTAGGTCGGGCTTCCCCTCATCCTGATAGTAATTATCTTCCCGTGGTTCGAAGAATCGACAGGTCATACAAACAAACATTTTGCCGAGCTTGTCCATGTCGCTGACAGTCGCGGTCGCCGGTCGTAAACCTGCTGCCTTGATGATTCCTTCCATCCATCGAACCATTTTGACATCGATGAAAAGGTTCCCTGTATTCCATGCACACCTGTCTCCCTCAATAGCATCGAATCGTTTACAGAAATCAAACTGAGCCGCCAAATCCTTTGTTTCAGTCTGACTCAGACATGGATGTGTGAGGACTTCCGGGAAGAAGAGGGGGCAACAATCCGGTTGATCTCTCTTGAGATGCTTTGAAGGCTGGGCGTGCCTTATTTTGCTCTTGGAGGACTCTAACGTTCCTGTGGGTGGGCCATGGCACTGAGCACACAATAAGGGGTAGCGAGCCAGGTGTGCACGCCCTTCCATGTCTGAAGGTTCTCCATCATCACCAAGGTCTCCGCAAAGCCTACGATGAAACTGTTCGATCTTCTGCTGTACTTGTGAGCGACAGTCAAGCTGCCATCGCTCCAGTTCGCGAATCCCYGTCGACGAAGTCCAAGTTTGCATTAGACTATCGTCCATTAGAGTGTTTACCAAATCCAAGGGTAAGGTCTCTGGCTCGGCGCTTTCCATCCTCGATTGAACAAATGAAAAGGTCCGAAGATCCATCGGTCCAGGAAGAATGTCCTCACACGGGTAAGTGGAGGAAGTCATCTTCCAAATGTTCAGGATTGCGCAGACCAAAACACTCCTAGCACCCAATGTCTCGATGCGTTTCATTTCTTCTTGGTAAGCTTGTTGTCGACTCATGAACTCCACGGCATCTGCTCGTATATTATTCCAGACTGCAATTACTTTTAAATGAGACTCGATGAGAATGAAGGAACAAGACATACTTCGGTCAGTAAGAAGATGGGGTTGCTTCGCGAATTTCATTTCTTCCAATTCCCAGAGATCGTACTGGTCCATTTGCTCAATGACTGGTCCCCATCCCATAGCTTTTAGACGCTCCAAGATTCTATCGAAATATCCGTGAGCAGGAGGCAAACTAAATGCTGAAGTAATCCCTACTGCTTCACCCTTTCCTCCATAATATTCTCACGCTCTAACCACTTGTCCCGGTCCTGCGTCATCTTGAAGACCATTCCATCCCTACGTTCCTGGTCACACTTAGTTAGTTAAGCTTCTTGCGTCAGAAGTCTAGAATTACCTGTTTACGGGATTCGACAAATGCTTTCCGATCCTCCACAAATTTCTGACGTTCTTCCTTAGATTTAAGGGAGAAGTACTGTTCCTTCATGTATTGAAAATTGTCAAGCAAAAAGAGTGCCTGGGTTTCTAGATACGTGTAAGTTTCGGGGATGCACTCCCGTAGGAGACAAACTTACTATTATACTGCATCGGCACAAGCTCAAAGGCCTCTGCGCGGAAGGTGGAATCGTTATTATCCCACCCGTTCTCTTCTCGTTCCAGCTTTGCAAGATGACTAACACTATGAAATCTTTAGAACCTGGAACTCTAATGAGAGAATCAAACGTACCGTGTTTTAAAGCAAGCAGAGCATAGTCTAGCTCGCCAAACCCATTGAATTTTCCGGATATTGGGTGCTAAACAGAACTGTACAAATGGTCAAGCACGACAGAGACCAATGATTGTCGGTCTTACATGGCAATGTGTGTCAAATATTAGGTTTACCCACGCGAGTTCTGACATGTCATCAGGGCATTTGGGAACATTGGGGACAGACGCCAAAACCACCTTCCAGACAGTTGAGGAGGATTTATGCAGCAAAACACGTCGAAATTCTTTCGTCAACCGGGACAAGCGAAGAAGATCGAGGGGATGTAAGTATTGAAGGATCTATGAGTATCATTAGAGAGTGCATATGCTGTGTCAACATGCTCAACATACTTCGAAAAGTATGTCCAGAGGAAGAGATGGTAAGCCAGCCAGTTGGCCAACGCGAATTTTCTTCGGTTTATCTTTCTTGGATGGCAGTTTCTCGACCATAGGGGAATCGGATTCCAGCTTGACTTTCTTTCTCGCTGAGCGCCGCAACTCCATGGTGACACTAACAGTGACTGTGCAAAGTCAAGAGCGCTGCTGACATAAGAAACGCGTAGTCGGTATGCGGCGCCGAGTAACGCGCACAACTTGCTCCGGTCCTTCATGAAGAGGACTTGAAATTTCAGTGACGTAAAATTCCACCGGGAGGGAAATGGATACATCCGATAACTCTAAGTGAACGTACTTCGCCATTGATTCATCCATCAGATTGAATAGCAACAAGCCCTAGGATCTCCACATACACCCCCGCTGTCGCTATACAAAAAAAAAATGATGTTTGTCTCCACTGCAAACGAATCGTGCTACCTGATATAGAAATCAATCTTCTGGCCTTTCTCTCTCCCCTANTACTCGCACCGTTGTACGCTGCCTGAAGCTTGGAGTGGATTCGTATGGCTGGCTTTATCAACAAGACTATAGACGATACGGATTCTAACTATCTCAACTATCAGCCTGATGGTTCTTGGTTTAGAACAGGGTCTTGGAGAGCTGCCAATGGCTCCAGTGGAACATTAGCTTCTTCCAATTATCGGCAGAACCCTAACGCAAGTGTCACTTTGGTGTGCATCCTTTATTTTTTGAGTGGATAGTGTCAACATTCTGGTCTAACCCGTCAGCAGACATTTCCAGGTATACATTATTCCTCGTTGGAAAGTCTCCCCGTTTACTCAAGACGTGTCTCAAACAGACGCAGCGATAGCCGTCTACTACTGGGGCATTCGTAGATGCTGTGGTGGACGGTATCAGATTTGTGTGGATTGTTACCTAGACAAGCCAGACTTCAAGGATATAGACGCTGTCGAGAGAACAGACGACGGCTCGTCGCCGCCCGTGAGGCATCCTACACTTCGCTCTCCTAAATATCTCTTTAATATTTTCTACAAGGTGGTTCTTTGGAGTCAAAGATTTGACTCTGTCGGCTTTCATTCCCTGGTGCTGAGGAACATTGCAGATGACCGTTTCCAAGAGGGAAATTCCCAGATCACATTGGACATGTTCAGCATTGAAATACCAGATCCCAATGCTGACTCCTCTTCCTCTACGCTGTCCTCATCCTCTATATTATCGACCTCCCCAGCCACTCCATCTTCCGTTGGCACATCCGTTCCCACGACATCGCCCTCATCCACACCGACAGGGCCTATTATCGGCGGATCAATCGCTGGTGCGATTGCTCTTTGCGCTGGATTAGCACTCTGCTTCATCGTGCGGCGGCGAAGTCGCCGGAAGCATGAAGTCAACAACCCTCGTCGACTCGAAGAACGGTCCGAAGATGCCTACACCTCTCCAACGCAAAGGGACATGCAACAATCCAGCCCAAGTGGCATCGGATCTGCCTTGTATGGGTATAACAGAAGAAAGACGCACACTACCAGTCGGAACGATCCTCACTCGACAGCTACCGTGGCTCCTCCATCTTCACAAACCGTCCTCTCGAGTTCAGAACTACAACGAATTCCCATAAGAGAAACTGATGCCGGACGAATTCCCATGGCAAACGAAGACGAAGTAGAGACGTTGCCGCCTGAGTATGATCAAGTTTTCCGTAGTGCTAGATCGCAGACCAATGAGGATATAGTTGCGGCGGGTGAGGTAGATGGACAAGGAAGAGGACACGGGGATGATGCAAATGTATTCACCACTTCACAGTTGCGCAAAGATTAATAGGTCTCCCGATCTATATTCATGTATGTAACTAGTACTTGGGGAGTGATACAAGTAACCAACGATGGAATCATTGTGATCAATGCTTGGGGAATATAATACTGGCTATCGAAGTTTTCATAGCGGTTCCATACTATATATTACGATCCATGGGAATAATTGAAGATAGTATTCCCAGCGCAGGTTATCTCATATGCTACAGCATCATGTTGTATCTGTTTCCTTCTTTGTCCGTTTCTTCTTTTCCCCAGTGCCCTTCTTCTTCTTCACTCTTACCACCTTAATAGGTTCCGGCGTTGGAGTACCTCTCCTAGTATCCTCGTCGCCTGATACATCATACTCAGGGAATGACGATACATGAAGCTGAACAGGTGTTGCTATCCGGGGAGGCGTCGCCATGGGCGTAAATGAGGACAACCGTGGTGCGCCCTCTGGCATCTCCCCATCTTTCTCTATAAAGAACGGTTCTGGTGCAGGCCGTTGGGACACCTCCCGTAGCATGGGTAAGCGTGGATCTACTGTTTCTGTTGATTGAGGTAAGTTATCATCGAGGCGGAATTTCCGAAAGCTACCAACCTGTCAGTGGAGGAGGCATTTCTAGCCCCTCCAACTTAACGACAGGGATGGAATCCACATCTTCATCCAACATGTTCTTGGGCGTTGAATGCCGGTCATCCACAATGTAATACGGGTCGTCACGTAGACGCTCTAGCCGCTCTGCTTTGCGCTGGTGTATGWCACTCTTTAGCGAGAAATCCAACTGCAAGTCAGAGTTACTCACGCGTTCACGCTCAAGTCGTTCTTCCTCGGTCTCCACAAGAACTTCAGGAGTAACTGATCCACTACCCCCTTCACCCAGGTCATGGATAGCCTTCTTACCCTTCTTTTTGCCATTGACTTCTCTCTCTCTCTCCTTCCCCTTGCTTTTCTTGCTCCTCTTCTTTTCCTTCTCCTCTATTACCACCACCGGGGGAACGATCCAAGCATCCAGGTCCAAACCATCCGGAATGGGGACACTAGCTTGGGCAGCTGGTGCAACGGGATTAAGTTCATATGAACTGAACAAAGGCTTTATCAGGTATAGACTCTTCGGGAATTGGGGCCCATCCACTGCGTCCGAGGTGAATGGATTGTCAGTTTGCCCTGGGGCTCTGGGCCGATATCCTGCCAGATCAGCTCGAATGAATGTGAACAATTGAAGGGTGTTTGCAGCCTGACCAAACCTACGTTAGAACTGGCACGTGGAACAATAGATGATCAATACGACTTACGCGTTCTTGGACTTCGATATCTGGGCTCGCAGCGAACTCTTGTGTTTGAACAATAACGAGCTCGACAATGTTTCGTAGTTCGGGCAGATCGTCGTCTGACCATTTTTCTGCAAGTTCAGCAGTCCAATGTCCGAAGATCTTCATCGCAGCTTGTATATAGACGGAAATGATGTCAGGAGATAGGTTGGATATCTCAGATTGTAACAGGTACGGCAGTAGCTTGTGAGGCTCAGCTAGTTCACTTTAGCAACCAACACTCCKTCAGCAGAGAGCAGAACGAAGTTGGGAAAGAAAGTACCTGCAATATTCCCCGCATATAAACGCAGCAGCCCACAACACTTCCGAGCAACTTCCCTCCTCTCCCGCATTCCTCAATCTCGCATCGTCACAAATCAAAGAGTACATCAGCTTAACGGCGTATCTCCTCGCACCCTTCACTCTTCCAACAATGTCTACTAGCTGATCTCGAACCTGTCCACCAATATCTACGTTCGCGACGTTGGCCAAGTCGACGAGGACTGAGAGGTACCATTCGAAGTTGGTCACATTGTCGTAGGTGTTTTGTGAACACATAGATAGGATGCGCTGACAAAGAACCAGACGGTAAGAAGGAGATTGAGAGGGCGATATTTGCGGTTGAGGTGCTGGTGTTTCACTGTCCTCAGCGGCAGCCAGGCTCTCTGCGGCACTGGGCAATGTGGAAGCTGGGTCTGTTACGAGATGGGAAAGGACTTGTTGTACGATGGATTGCAAGTTTTCTTGGTTGACCATGGCAGACACTAGGTCTAGCGCTCTCATGCGTATGCTGATGTCCTGGTCGTTCACACTGGCGAGGATAGTATCCAGATAGTCAGATATCAACCACGGATGGCTCGGCACGATCTTGACCATTGCGAGGAGGGCAATATACTTTACTGGCCTCAATCGGTCAGACAATCACCTATGGAGAATGTATGGAGAGAGAATGCCCACAATTTTGGTCTGCGTCTTGAATAAATCCTGCCAGTTTGGATACACACATCCGAGCCAGAGAGTCACCGCCGGAACCTTGGAGCATTCCACCAATGATACACGTATGTACACACTCATAGAGAAGAGAGATGGCTGGTGTGGTTGCAATAAGGTCAGTTATTGGCGGTTGGAGCTTTTTGACCAGACGAGGTTCGTGTGGAGTGAGAGAGCCAAACTGAGCACGACTATGAGAGACTGAGTTATTTAGAAGAGGGTTAGATCGACGAACCAGCTTTATAATCTTTATGAGCATCCAGTTGTTGGTAGAGGTAGTCATGATATGGAATAGAGCAGGTGCAAGTGTCAATAGGGATTTGGGATGCGTCCGAGCAATCTCGCACAGGACATTGACGGTAGCTGCCATAACACCTGTCGGAAAACATGAGATTGCCCATTCTCCAGAGTCAAATAAGGGGCGTACCTGCATCTAGGTCATCCAGTTTCTCCTTCAATCGCTCGATTGCAAGGTCTGTTACATCTGGGTAAACCTTCATAACCTTGTAAAGCGCCAAGACCGCTCGTTTTCGGATGGCAGGACGTGAATGCGTGAGCATCCTAATGAGTTCCGGGGATATATCGCGTCCAAGCTCAGGCGTCACGATATGAGATATTCCATTCAGAGTGACTGCGACATCTGCTGGTGTAGAGCTTAAATCCTGTAGACATGAGTATAGAGGGCGGATAACTCGAAAGACAACACACTTTCTTCAGTAGATTCGTGGTCAGCATAAGTACATCCGTGTCCTGATCGAATGATTGGATGGCCGCAAGATAGCCAACAGTCTTTAGATGGAACCTGGGCGAAGACATGACCTCGACCACGTTAAATGAAGCCCAACTCATATCATAGCCTAACATATCAAGCTATTGGATGGGATAAATTCATTAATAATGTTCCAATTGAGATGAAGTATTTCCTACATATGTTAGTTTCAATACTGCCCCAGCTTTCAGTTCCATATCATCGCTCCTGACCTCGCGTCTGATTTCCTCGACTGCTTTCGCGATGAATTTGGACTCATCCTTCTTGTTTGCCCGTAGTCCACGAATGAGATCCTGTAGAGTTCGCTCCCACATTATTTAGAAACGTTATAGAGCTGGAAGATCCAAAACGGGATAGTGATAGAGCTCAAAGACAAGTCATGGATGGACGTTACGAATTCTCAGATCACCTTTAGACCCGGGCCCGGATGATGGTGTGCTAAGCGACTGTGACGCTGGCCATGGTGGACAATGTCACAGTGTGGATCCTGGTTTCCCTCAGTCTTTGACCACAAAATGGCCATCTCACTATCTCAGCCCCAAGTATGATCTGCCAAGTGCACAATCAGGAATTTGATCCGTAAGATTTGGGCAAGCACTACTTTTACACAAAATAGCACCACTTTGAGACTTCGATTCTCGCTACCAACTCGCCTATCCTCCATCTTCCTTCCTCCAGGTTCAGCTCTTCTGTCGCTTCTTGACATGCAGAGGTAGGATAAGAATACAAAAACTACATTGATCTGCTTTGCTATGTAGCCTGTAGGGCACTGTTTAGYGTCAATATGAGAATGCAACATCATCTATTTCATTCAATCCACTCAATCCAACAAGTTGGAGCCCTCGGAGAAATTGACCATGAGTCGTTTGTCTTGGTATCGGTCGCCAATATTAAACGGATTTTCCGTCGGTAGTAGTCGCAACCCTGTATGCCCTCCTATCCAGCCGTATAAAAGGACTGTAAGAGTGTGCAGAAGTCCCCCACTCGTTTTTCACTGTTCCTTCTTTCTTCTCCTCCAGTCTCTTGTCAGAGCCCTTTCGTTCACTTCCCTCTCACACTCTTTCAATCTTCATCTCATTCACCATGAGGTTCTCAGTCGGTGCTTTCTCTGCAGCTATCGCAGCCTTCAGTGCTGTTCAGCCCGCACTTGCCCACTGTAAGCCAAGGTTGTCCTGCCTCTCAAGGTACTCTAGCTAATTATTGTAGACCGCTTCACGAGCCTTATTGGCCCTGATGGCACAGTCACCGGGGAGTATGAGTTTGTCCGCAAAAACACCAACATAAACTCTCCCGTGGAGAACATCGTTGGTGAGGACATGCGCTGCAACGTCGGTGGTCTTACCTCTGGTAGCAG
>LBLO01000282.1:0-33298 GCA_004354395.1 Chondrostereum purpureum | reverse complement strand
CGTGTGTTCAGGAACTGGTGTCTGGTCGAAAAGTAGGTACGAATAATTAAAAGCCCTGGGGGATTAGCCAAGGGGTATGTCAGTGGCAGAGGCACCCTAGAAATTACAGAGGCCGTGGTTGAATCGAGAAATTTAAAATGCGGAACATCGCAGAGACCGAGGTGGGAAGGACTGATTAGAATAAGTGGCATTGTTTGTTCTGCGTGGGTCCTTGTGATTTGGTGTGGTTTGGCTGTTGGCTCTTGTGGCCATCGTCGTCTGCGTTGTCCAGCCCGTTCCTTCCTTTTTCCCGCTCACTCACCCGCTCAGGTGCACGGACCACCTTTTGGAAGCGACACCAGCCTCCAGACCAGGATTTCAGCTGAAATACTGGATAATGCCATATAGATTTAGCCTACAAACCAACCAGCAATCGCTTTCTTCCCTCTGAATGTCATCATCACAAAACATCCCTTGGCCAACACAAACCCCCCTTCCTCCCTTACCACCACCACCGCAACATAACTTCAGGTCAAAGAGACGGAGAGTTAGCGAGCCCAGCGATGTTTCTGCCCTAGTTCCCAGACAGATCATTGCCGACTCGGATGATGTAGGTTCGTATATTTCCTTTTTCTCCTCTTTATTCGATATCCCTAACTATGCAAGTAGACAGTGCCGAGACTACCTGTCGTTGGGCAGGAAACGATGTCACCGCTTGTTTCCCAACAACAGACACTTCAGTCCCTCAGCACCAGTGGGCAACCTTTGTTTGGAACTCGAAAGTACCAGAATTCGTTCAAACAAACCTAGTCAACATCTACCTCTACCGTGGAGACTCCCTCCAACAGATAGAGTCCTGGACAGACTACCCCAATCCATACCCCAATCCCGGTGTCGTCAGGTCCCAAGTCGACGATACGTGNTGGGGGAACGACGGCGAGGCTTGGGACGGCCAAAACATCACTTATCCTTTCTACTGGGTCATCACTAGGGCAGATAAGGAGCTGGATGGATCTCAAACGACACAGGCCATCTTTTCTGCAGTTCGTGAGTACCTACTTACATCCAACTTGGCACTAGCCCACGGCGATCTGACATGTGCACATAGAAACAACCTATGCCGACTCGGTAGTATCATCCATGGCCTCGACAGCATCTTCAGCATCAGCAGCGGCAGCTTCACTCTCATCCTTATCCGCTGCTGGAAGCAGTCTGACAGCAACACCCAACCCATCTTCTTCTACTGATGCTGACGGCAATGCTAGTGGGAATGTTCAGTCCGGCGGCAATGGTGGAGGATTCCCGGAATGGGCCATTGCAGTCATCGTCATCCTCGGTTTCTTCGCCATTGCTACCTCATGTATTCTTGCCTTCTTCATCATCCGTCGAGTGCGGCGGAGGGCTGAGATTGACTCGAACCGCAACTCCATGGGTTCCTCGTCTCCCATGATGGCGCACGTTGGCAATTCGCCCGGATCTCCTTTACTTGCTACAGGGGGCTTGGCTGGAGCAGGTATAGACCGCCACAGCTCGCTCGGTCATGGAGGTACGGCTGAAAACGCTGTATCTCCTGACGGTGCCTCAACAATCTCTCGCGCTGGCAGTGCAGGAGACACTGGGCCATTCTCTGGGGCAGATGCCGCCATCATGGCTGACGCGTTCAGGAAGGCGCTACGGAAACCGGACTTTGCAGGGCGGCCAGTGGAAGAGGGAGAGAGTCCTGACAACCCAGAGAACAAAGATGCCGAGCTCCTTAGTAGGGAGCTTGCAGAAGAAGGTAGAGATATCCGGAGTGTAAGCTCGTCGAGAGGAGTCCGGGTGGAGACACTGAGTGATAGTGGGTCGACGATACAAGATCACCGATGATTATTCCCCAACCCGTCTCGCCGCATCTGTCTCTACGTGTTTCCTATCTGTTCTAGCATGTCTCGTGGGTTTGTAGCTCCCTCCCTTGTGTGTTTTACTGTGCAATTTCTCTTTCATCCCGTCCAACCTGTCTATCCGTCCGTCCGTCCGAAACCATCCACTATCTGTCCTCCCTGACGATAATCTGCCTTTACATCTTTTCGACGCCCCGTCTTGCATCGTCATTCCTCCCATCTTCTTAATCCGCTGATGTTCACCTCCCCCTCTCCATTTCTTAGCCTACAAGCAACCCACATTTCGGACTACGTCTTGTTCGTCGCCGAGCTATCTCGTCCTCTCCTCTTTTTGTTTTACTTATTACTTTTTTTCCGTTGTGTTTTATTCTGCTTTTTTGACTTTTTCTTCCCTGCTTCGCCTCAATTCCAATGATCCTTTTCTTACTCTTACATGTGGCAGACAGATTCTTAACATCAGACGTGAATACGACCGCATCGTCCCGTCATCATCGTCGTCACCCTGGTGGAGTGGGATCCATCTCTTGATGGGGATGCAGTTTTGGAAGAAGAATGTTTTTCAGCAGATAAAGCCCAAAGCAGAAAACAACCTTTCGATCTTTATGTCTAACTCGAGTCACTCTTTACCTCACCACCCTCTCTCTATTTAGTGTCCACTTCTCACAGCTATACCCACACGACCTACTTGTTATTAGGGACACCACGATAGTTTATTTTTCTATATGAACCCTTGACATAACCTGCGCCACCAACCTCCTCCCGTCGTCATAGTTCTTGTTTTCCTTGTTTGTTTTGGGCTTGAAGATGTTGTGAAATAATAGTAGGTTACTCTTTGTATGCTATGCTTTCCCGTTTCCCACCTGTTTTCTATTGCTCACAACTCTCAAGTTTTCGGGTGAGAACTTTGTTTCTATTTCTGTAAACTCATGAATCAGTGTTGCTGGAATGTTCGTCATGTCAGGAATGGCTCACTGTATTATATTTCTAATCTGCTTGACAACTGGCTGGTTAGTAGCATAACTATGTATTGAAGTTTGAATGCTAAGACGGGGCTGCCAACGGGTGATTGCAAGGTAGAAGAGAATGGCAACGAAGCATAGCATTTTTCACCAATAATGCCTACAAGATAGCAAAAGATAACAACACTAAAGATCATCCATAACAAATACAGCTATACTAACTCATTGACAGCAGCTTTCACCCCGTCTGCGAACGCGACAATAAGACCTTGAACCTCACTCTCGTTTAACAGTGCAGCGTTGGCTCGTGCGGCGACACCAATAGAATCTGTCTGGGTATTCAAAGCGACGTCGATATAGAATGCGAGCTAAAAGTTGAGCGTGAGCGCAACACCCCGAAGCATAAGTTGATTCGTACCTTTGGGACATATGAATGATCGAGGCTGTCAATGGATGAATTCAGCTCGAATGGCGTCTGCCGGGTGAAGTCTGTGGGTGGTCCAACCTGGGCAATCATTACTATCACATAACTGAAAGACTGGCATATAATAGTGTTACATACTGGGTACGTCTGGAGGAGGGGATTCCGGATCGTGCGAATCTTATCTCCATGCCAAAGCAAATTGATGAAGATATTGAACAAGGGTCCATCCTCCGAGTGCCCGATCCATTTCTTGATATCCAACAACGAGTTTTGTTCGTATGCAGTGCGTTTTCCAAGATCCATCTGTACTTTCCGTGCAACGTTCGCAATACCACCTTTGTCAGATGCCACGATCTGCATTGGTAGTACATTGACGCAAGGACCGGCAACTGAATCAGCGCCCTCGAACGATGCTGCTCTTCCAGTATGATACACGCCTAGGACGGGAGCTTGATGACCTGTCACTCCCTTTGCAATTCGCGCCCACACAGCAAGTACGAGAGATTGAAGATTGACACCCGCAGCTTGACAACGTGCTTGAAGCACGGAAACTGAGGGAATAACTGCAGGAGCCCGAACAAAGACCTGCTTCAGACTGTCGGAATCATGTTTGATAGGCAGGAGTGATCCCACAGGGCCAACACTCAGAGCATCTTTCCAAAAGGCGCAGTTTTNCTCTTCCTGAGATGTTCGATAGACATGCTTGACCAATCCCGTGAAATTGGTGGTTGTCTTGAATTCACCTCCTTGATAAATAGCACACAGATCGGCAACTAACATGGGGATCGACCAGGCATCTGAGAGGACAACTAAGGATAGACCGCATGATGAACAAGAGCCACTTACCGTAGGTGGCGTGATGGAAAACCAACACAAGTGCGTCACGCTCTCCAACCCGAATGTGCTTGGCTCTGGCAGGGGGGCTGAATAGATTGGATGGATTTCCATAGGATTCCCTAACAATTGCTTTCAAAACGGTATCGAAGTCGCCCTCTGATATGAGGAATTCCCAACTTGCATCGTCCGTAGGAAGAGAGCGCTGTATCACTTGGACTACTTCATTATGGGAGATGCCGGCGAACGATGTGCGTAGAATGGTGTGGCGTCGTCGCAGCTCATTCCAAGCGTCCCGGATTCTGATAGGATCCAGCTGCGTGCTTGCTTCATAGACAAATGCTGGCTCATAGAAGGTTCCCCCACACGCTAACCAAGAGGCCAAATGATATTGTTGACCCTGATGATATTTTAAGTATGTTTTATGTACTGAGGGCAAGGTAAACTCACGGCAAGTAAAGGAATGACATCCTCAACGTCTGTTTCCCCAAGCTGTAGCTTTTCCAATGCTGCAGCGCGAGTTTCCGGAGAGACTGAGACAATATTTTCGGAAGCTGCCCCCTTGCCTGTTGCCATTTGACGCGCCTCATATAGTGCACAAATACCAGCTACACTCTCGCCCTCGAAGACATCAGCCACAGCGATGGCCAATCCTTGTGTCCGGCATCTTGCGGCAATTTGGATGGCGGCAACGGAGTCCAGCCCAAGGGCATATAGTGGTGTCGCTGGCCCAATTCTTTCACAAGGAATCTCCGAGACCAGAGAGAACACATTTCTCAGGATAGTCTCATTGGGGGTGAAGTCGTCGTCCGAAAAGTCATCGTGTGCAGTAGGATTCTTGTCATTTTCTGTGCTGACTGGCACATGCGTAGTATTACGCAGTCGGGGAGGGTAATCCGTCACAGGAGACTCCGGAGAGTGGACAATGTTTTGGATCGTATTCCCCAAGATCCCCAAGATATCTGCAAGTTCAGCGGCATTGAAAACATGGTCTTGGCAGCCAGCACGAAGTTCTATCGAGTCATTGCGATGAACGATCTCCAGGCTCAACGGGTACTAGTAATGTTTGTTAGCTGGAGGGAAGTTTGATTTCAATGGTGAATGTATACCTGAGCTGAGACGGAGTCTTCGGATACATTGAATGCGGTCCATAAATCAGATCTTGGGCTCCCTTTCTGTCCTGCCTGCTGGAAAACAAACAATGTGTCGAAAAGAGGCACTGAGCTGGAGGACTCTTGTCGCCAAGTATTCTGGATGCGACGAAGTGGAACGTGTTGATGAGGTTCTGCCGCGATGTTTGCAGCCTGTTGGATAGTCAAAGCTTCCGCGTTCGACAAAGATGGGTCCGACAGAGTGAACCGGAAGGGAATCGTGCTGATGAAATGAGACCAGTAGATATAATATTTGACAACCACTCACTTGAACAACGGACCAGTTGCAAGTAACGCATTCTCAAGCTCTATAGACCGTCCGGCAGTTACTTGACCGAAGACTACATCATTTACCCCGGTCAATGAAACCAATGTTTTACCCCTGTAGAGAGGGTCAGTATTGGGATCCGCCGCACAGAGATGGAATCGTACCAAGCAAGAAGAGCTACAGTTTGAACGGTCACTCCAAGCTCTTTGACCGACCCTAGGGTACCGCGTGCGAAATCTATCGACAACGAGGCAAGATGAATGCGGGATGTAGTTGTGACATCTCTAGACTTCACAGGCAATACAGCAGGTCGGTAGCCGGCAAGTCGACTTCCCCAGAAGTTGGATGTATCTTTTGAACTATGAAGAATGAATGGCACAGCCTTCGTGAATTGAGGGCGTTCTATGGGAACAGCGTTATGATATGCAATCGCAACGTCTTCTAAGATGTATGGTAGAGAAAGGCCATCGTAAAGACTAAAAAGGACTATCAGCATCCTACGATTTCAATGATAGAATTCTTACCAATGGTGCATTGCGATGACAAGAACGCGCATCTCTGGGGCGACGATGAAATGGAATGACAACGGTGGTCGCGAAAATCCATCTTGATCACTGATTTTCTCCTCCTCCTCGAGTCTTCGAGCCAGCGTACGCAATTCATCCTCCGATGCCACCTCATAATCAGTCCAACGGAGAGGCGAGGCTTTGTGAACTGCCCCAATCCAAGGATACTCGTTCAAGAGAGTGGCATGGAAGGTACAACGCAGGATCTCCGTAGTTTCGACGACATGTTGCCACGCTGACCGAAGAGCTTCTTTTGATACGTCAGCCCTCAGCCGCAATGCATGGTGAATGATATACAAACGGCCGCCCGACGAAAGGGTCTGTGTGAGCATGCCTGTCTGGAGGGGGGTAGCTGGGAAAACTAACAAAATTTCGTCGCTCTGAGATAGGAGCGGTATGGAAGAGATGTATGACGCGCGAAGGTGCTGTTGAACTTCGAGGAACTCTCGCTCGACTACAGCAGCTATGCCCTCCATGGGCTCTTCCTTTAGAAAACGCGCCAATGCACCTACACAAGGGTGTTTCATGATGGCATGAGTGGGGATTGCCAGACCTTCAAGCCGAAGATGCTGAGCTAGCCGGATGCTGGTGATAGAATCGATTCCAAGATGAAGGAATGAAATGTCTTTGGTGACCACTTCAGTGTCAATCTCACAGACATTTGCGACGGCCCTTCGGATTAGGGTCTCCTCCCCAGACCAAGTGGACGAGTCATAGATGGGTCGAGGTGCTTCTTGAGGGTCTACAGAAGTGGAGGGAGAAATACTTTGAACAATTTGAGTAGGATTTATGAGAAGATCCAAGACTCGATTCATCAGCGATGCCACTGAAGCTCGGGATCCAAAGGCAGGGAAATGGCCAATTCGTATTAATACAGTGTCAGCCATAGCATCCCCTTCGACAGCGACAGCTAGAGGATACTGCAATAAAACCGACGGTAAGCTTATCTAATTATCTCTCGAGTTGGAGACGTACGTCTAATGCTGCCTTACTCTCGAGCAGTGACCAAAGATCGTTCGATCTGTCCCGAGTTGTTGTCCGTGTGAAGTTGAACAACGTGTCAAACAGAGGTTCAGCAGAGCCCAGCCAACGTTGAATCAACCTGAGCGGTATGTGCTGATACTCCATTAGGGTGGTGGTATCTGTTTGACATTGGGAAGCAATATCGGAAAAACTTGAGGTCTCTGTCGTATGTACACGAACCGGCACGGTGGTGATACAAGGTGCTACGACAAATCACATCAGATGAGGAAGTGCGGATGCAAGAAGTGAATGCGAATACCCAAAATCGAGTCTACCCCCTCGACCAAAATAGACCGACCAGACAGGACAACACCAAAAACCTAATACCATTGTTAACACGGAGTTATACCAAATNAAAAAAGACCTACAGAGTCGTTCCGACCACGGTATTCTCCAAGAGCAATCCCGAAGGCTGTCAAAGCCATGACATGCAGGCTTAGATTCAGTGATCGTGATGTCTGTTCCAGTGTGGACAGGGAAACTGGCAAGGTCAGTTGCTGGTGATGTGAGGCGAAGGCTGGGTCGAGAACTGTGCTGCCTGGTTTTGGAGCATCGGAGAGATATTCCGTGTAGAAAGAACGAGCAGCATCTTGGTCCTGGCGGGCTAGGTAGTCAAAGATGCGGCTGACTGGAGCTCTGCGTAACGTGAATTTGTTGAAATAACGAGCGCGCACTTCCGAGAATATCATAGGCAAAGATTCACCTGGATACAGTTAGACCAATTGCAAGAACATCGAGAGAAAAGATACATACCATCGTAAAGTGCATGATGCAGGGTGAGACAAATGTATGCTCTACCATCTGCCGAACTATAGAGACCCAATCGAACGGGCGGCTGGACACCGATGTCGGCCACAATCTCTCGTTCAATTTCAGGCATATCTTGGCGGAGGACGTCTAGAGGTTCGCCCCCAGATGGTACCCAGACCTCTCTCCACAGAACAGGAGGGTTTGATAGGATGACCTGAAGGATACTATTCTTGTCCGACACGAAGCAAGTACGCAGAATGTCATTGCCGCTAATCGTCTCATCGAATGCCTCCCGCAGGCGAGGGGGATCGGCATTCTCAATGTGGAGCACAAAGTGGTTGACATAAATGGGTTGAGCAGAGTTGAGAGTGTGAGCTACCAGACCTTCCTGGAGCGGCAAGCAAGGATGTATATCGTCAATATCTTGATCGTTCAACTGCGCGCGGATCCTCTGTTTGGCGGTCTGTTCTATTTGCCAACCGGTACGAGATGTTTGCGAACGTTCAACAACGGAAACAGAAGATTTGGCCAACTTCGCTACAGTAGGCCCAGCAAGAATGACATGAGGGGGGACAAAAAAGCCAGCAGACTTCAACTGGAAGCTGAGGGAAATTGCGCTGAGGGAATCGATGCCTATCTCTAGAGTGGTAGTGTCCGCTTGGATTGCAGAAGCAGGAACTCCAGTCGAAGTGCTCAGGATGTTGCGCATTTGTTCTTCGATTGAGGACAATGGCCGAGCCATATACGTCTTGTCTACCTTCTGGCTCAATCTCTGAAGCGATGATAGAGAGAAAGCCCGCTTCAGACGCCGTTCGTCGGCTAGGTGGGATAAAACATCGACGATTGGCATGAACGTCAATGGAATGACTAAGTCTGGAGTCTGGTGGAGAGCCAGCCGGCTGTGGCATTTTGCATGTAGCGATGAAGCCAGGTTGGCGTCTGACTCTGACACTGAGGGAACAGAACCTTTCAGTGGATCCACATTTGCCGAGCGGCTTATAAATGTGACAATGTAACGTTGCGTCCCTTCTGAATGTTCAAGTGCCAAGGTGTGGATGTGTAGACTTTGGGAGGACAACATCTGTACCAGATGAGATATTTCTGTAAGGTTGACTGTATGACCAAGCGTGTTGACAGTACTATCCCCATGACGGCCAGTGTATTCAAGAGACTAGAAGTATACTGTTAGTGATGCGGATGCTTCATGCATAATAAGAGCGCTGCCTACATGATCCACTCGAATTCGTGCAATAATACCTGTCTTACTTAGACTTTGTATGGAAGAAGGTCTACGCTTGGAATATGACTCGTCACCAAGATAGAGTTCCTTTGGTTTGTCTAAGTATGTGATACTCAAAAAAATAATCAGACGACTAACCCCGGCTTCGCCTCGTAGCGACAGTGTCGAAGTCGCAGGATGTAAGATAACAGCACGATTCTTGCTTAGGAGCCCACCAAGGCCCCGTCCAGGAGTCCGTCGGTAGCTACCTAGACAGACTATACCAGGGTACTCTGCTTACAGGTTAGTATACCGCCACACTGTGGTCATGAAGTAAGTCTTACCTGCAAACCCGAAGGCCTAGAAGGACTTTAAGTTTGAAAGAACAAGTTGTCTGTCACAACTTAACACTCACGGAGAACACAGAAAGCTTCGTACAATTACTCCAATCTTTGAAGAGGTCCGCTTGAGATGACATGCCTGGAACACAGAAATTTCAATGTTTGGATATCAAACATGTTGGCGTTGCACTCACCTGCTAAGATGCCGACTTGAAGGTGGGTCAAGTCTTTCGGCTGAAGACCGTTCCGTTCGATCCATGAATGATGCAAACTAGACGTCGTAAGACCATGGACACAACTCTCAAAATAAAACATACATAGCGTGCGTTACTTTGGCTTTATTGAGCACCAGAAGAAGATGGTCCTGCAAAGGCTCCGCAGATACGCTGACAATTGAACCGCCAACGCGCAGGGGCACGAACAGCTCCAGTAAATGAGCAGCAAAAGCTAGGAGTCTTTTGAGGAAGGACAGTTCAGAAAGGTATAGAGACTTACCCCATGGTGCCCAACTAAGGAATTTGGTCCATGGGCCCAATGTTGCTCTGGCCTCCAGTTTATTGATAAAAGCGTCCACAAGTGAAGTGATGTCGGACATAGAGAGGACATAGGCATGTGAGCTAGACAGCTGACCATTTNGTAGAAGACTTTGTTGGGTGAGCTTTCATGAACATATAAAGATTCTACGAAGAACTTACGACAAGATCCCGTCTGGGCTGATCAGAAAGCTTGTCAATTGAGCAACGCGAGAGATGTGCAGTATGAAGGGCCTCGTCGACAGCGATCAGCTTAGTATTCTCCAACAAGGCGAACTCGGAAAGATACTGATGTGTAGTGAATACCAGCTTGACTCCCGCCATCCGAGATATCAACCTTTTCCGGAATGCGGGCATATCAGTCGAAATGGGTAGGTACGTCTAACAAAGTCAGTTTAGATANTTTTACTACTAGAATATATCTTACATTCCCGGACTTGAGAATACTAGAAAGGGTACTTGGGTTAGCACGACTGCACCCCCAAGAAATCATAGACTAACCCAAATAGATACACGATAGCCTCGACAGACCGCGGCACAGAAAAGACAATAACTTGGGACTGTGGCAGATTCTGATGAATCCACTGAGCCAAACGGTTGGAGGCCTTATGAATGAAAGTAAGTATTAGATAGAGTTTGATCATCAACAACAATTCACCTCATCAAGTTCTTGGTAGGTTAAATCTTCATGAGATATTGTTCCATCTTGCAAAGTGCAGTGTGAAAACGCCGTGGCGTCAGGWGTTACCCGAGCATGTCTTTCCAACCAATTGACAGGGGAAACGTGYAGAGTATTTGGATTACATGACGGAATCGCTAGAGAGAGGAGAGACTCGTCGAGCGCGTGGAGAATAGAAAAAACCCTCTCATTGACATTGCTTATCATGGCACCCAAGATCGCGGCGTACTGAGAACTGAGCAAATTTAACTGTTCGATCGACCTGAGAATGAACCAGTAAATAAAATTGGACGAGGGAAATGACTGCTCGACCTACATGAATGCCGAACTCGCGTCAACTTCTATGACAATCATATTGCCTGCCACCCGAACATTGACGGCTAGAGGGTGCTCAACGCTGAGATTGATAGCTTCCTTGGATTCAGACCAGAGGCGTTGCGTAACGAGAACTTCCGCCACTTCATCTTCATCTTNCTGAAAATACTACGAAAATGGCAGGGAAAACTGGATGATTTAGGGATCGTTGAAGAGCCTTCCTGACACGTTGGAACGAAACAAAACGCTTGTCCGCCGACTTGGTCGATAACGCGGCAATTTGACCAATTAATGACCCTGGTGTGGTATCAGCCTTGACAAATGCAACTACAGGTGTTGTAGTTATCAATGGTGCGATTGCAGTTGCCAACCTAACGTTGTCCGTGCGTACTGACAGTGTTTCTCCGAAAACGACTTTCTCTGTGCCGAGGTAAGATGACAAAACGATACACCACGCGGCTTGAAGCACATGACTAAGGGAGGCGTTTAATGAACTCGCGAGAGAGAATATTGCTCCGCGGTCTTGTTCGAAGGYGCTAGATAAGAAGCGCNGGGGTATCTGTCGAACCAACCTCACGATCCGAAAGGTTAGGCCAAGATTTTGCATCCCATTCGGCGAATGGTCCCAATGTCTCGTCCCAGAAAGCCTGGGAATCCTTTGGATTGACAGNAAAAGCAGCCAATGACAACGCTGAGGTGAACCCAAGCCGGCGCGGACAAGATTTATCGTGATAAATGGTGTTGAGGTCGTCAAGAAGATATTGCATGGCGTCCGCATCGTACAACGAATGGTGCATCGAGATCATCATTAAAGTCGAAGAGCTGGCATCGTTAGACTCGAAGAAGGTCAGAGACCAAAGTGGCCGACTGGATCCCACGCGAGCGGAGACGATGGTTCTTGCACTTTCTTGAGCAGCACTGTGAACATCTCCTCTTACCTTGATCCGTTGAATATCCATCGGGACGTCAGAAAGCAAAACTTGAATGAAGACCCTACATGTTCTCGGTCAGTTATATCAACCAACCTCACAAGTTCATCATGGACATACGGAGTTGATGCATCGTGCGTTGAAGGTGATCCGAAAGCTGCAGCAGGTGAAGATACCATTCGTAGCGTCTCTGTTTGCTTCACCAAAGCCTTCCATGCGTTCTCGAGTCGGTCCAAATCCGTCTGGGAATCGAGGACAAAAACACGATTGGACCAGTATGCTGCAGGATTTTTAATTGTCTCTCCGAGCATACCCTCTTGCACTGAATCAGATGAAATGTTAGCAGGGTCTGTTTAAGAAGAGCAAATTTCACGTACATGGGGTGCAAGGCAGAACACGTTCCACTCCCTCCAAGTGTCCTTGAATTTGTTGACGCCAGAATGCATCAAATGTTTCCAGCCACGGGGRAATTTTCGTCTTGGAGGCAGCTTCACCGCGCCGGTGGGATTTCGCAATCCGGGCAAGTTGTTTTATTGTGGGGCGTGCAATGACATCCTTAACCGCGACATCCAATCCCACTGAACGGAGGCGGGATGCAAGTTGAAGGGCCCGTATCTGTGGAAAACGGTGTCAGTGACAATGAGGGGTCGTCTCCAGTATTTTGAACCCACTGAATCAACGCCCAAGGCAGACAAAGGYGTCGTCTTCCGAATCCAATCCTCCGGGGACCTCGTCAAGTCCGAGATAACTTTCTTCATCTTGAGCTCAACATCCGTCCAGGGTTCGTTGTCTACATCGACGGAAGTTCCAGTAGTCGCATCCTCCCAAGCTACAATATCAAGATTAGCGTAGCATTCTGCCAACGCTTTCCTATCAACTTTGTTAGAGGCTGTGTGAGGCAGACGGTTGACGATAATTATGACGCTGTTTAGGTAAAGTTGAGTACAACCACCGAAAACAATTTAACTGGTGAGCATACTTAGGATGCATGAAAAACGGCAATGAATCGGCAGCACGAGCTCGGACCGCGACTGAAAGTTCAATGGCTTTTTCACCGGTGCACACATTTTTCATGCCTGGAATCGACGGTGCGGCAACAAATGCACAAATGACTTTTTCTGGGCGACTACGGAAGATAATGTGAGCATCTGGAGTTATGGAAATCTCGAGTAATATCAACGTACTCAGGTCGAGAAATATACATCGTCGATATTTCTCTTGCCAAAGGATGACATGCCTCCAAAGCGGCGCTGATTTCTGATAATTCCACACGGATACCTCCAAGTTTGATCAAATCATCGTTTCTTCCGACGAATTCGCACGTCCCATCATGGAGGAACTACTTGTGAATGAGTGACTGTGGATTGCTGGCAAAACGCCACACTTACGCGAACAATATCGCCGGTCATGTAAACTTTGCCTGCGACGGGATGTTCGATGAACTTCTTTGCAGTCATTTCAGGCTGACGATGATATCCGCGAGCATTCTGGTGGCCTCCCAAAGCTATCAAAAGGTTAGAGCSGCYGATTCAATGCTCCGAGCAACCACAACAACATACCAAGCTCTCCAACCGCCCCGCGAGGAAGAATGCAACYGTCCTTGATCGCAAAGCAGCTGACAGTTTCAATAGGAAGACCAACATTTCCTGCCTTTGTTTCTTCGCCGTTCTGGAACTGACGGTATGTCGCGATGATAGTGGCTTCAGCGGGACCTGCAGAGCACCGTCAGGAAGTGCTGGCTGCTTACTGGAATTAGATTCCCTTACCGTATGTATTCAATGATACTGTTCCAGGTCTAGCCCAAGCATCTGCGACTGGATCCGGTAGCTTCTCCCCGATGCTAATGAGAGTCTTGACTGACGGGCAGTCGTGTACAGAATATTGAGCCATGAAGGCCGGCGTGAGCTTTATGCAATGTTAGGCAAATCCTGGAATTTGGCGGATAGGAAACATACGAAGGTATGGGTAACTTGGAATTGGTTGACAGTCGTTGCAAAGTGGCCAAATATAATATCATTTGGCCCAGAGCAAAGTGTTCCGCAAGGGAGACCCAGGGCGTAGAAAAGATCCAGAATCTAAAAAATGTCAGGTTATCCTTACTTGTCAGCACCCCAAACCAACTTACAGAAACGTCGAATGTGTACGCAGAGAAGTTCAAGCAGCGCACATCAGTTCCAGCCTCGAAGGGAATCACTTTCTGCAAGACAGTCAAGCCCTGGGCAGCTGCTTTATGCTCGATTGGGACACCCTGTAGAGAATCATGAGCGTCTCTTGTTTTTAGGGGTGGTGTAACAGACCTTGGGGGAACCAGTCGTCCCGCTTGTCCAGATAAGATATGCTAAATGATGGGACTGAGTGCTGATAGCAGGCGGGGTATCACTGGGCTGTTCAAGAAGTTGGTCATCGTCCAGAGCGATTATATCCAAATGATCCGGTATAGCAGACGCTATGGTATTGACGCCAGCCTTGTCTCTGCACACGACGATTGGACCACCTGCCCTCGACATCAGATCTCGTTTCCTGAGTTCTGGAGCCTCCCAATCAATAGGACACCAAGCGGCTCCTGCTTTGACCACGCCCAGAATCGCGACGTAGAGTTCCGGACTTCTCGCGATACAAAGAGGTATAGCTTGGTCACTCAGATCCCCATACTTCGCCACAAGAAGGTTCGCGAGTCGATTGGCTCGCTCATCAAGTTGCTTGTAGCTCCAACGCGTGTCTGTTTCGGGGTGTTCAAGATCTGTTTTGAACCACAATGCAGGTGCATCGGGATGGGCGCGTACGTTGGCTTCAAACTGATGATGAATTAGAGCATTGTCTGGTGCAGACACAGTCGTTGGAGACGTATTAATAGCGGCTTGGAGGTCCAGACGGACGGCATTGATAGCATGCATGAATTGCATGTTGGCCGGACTGCTCAGAATCCCAGAAAGAATGTCGTCGAATTGGTGCAAGAGTGCTTCACTGGCAGATGGAAGAATAACACGGTCAGCGCAGGTCAGGCGCAGGCGAAGAGTGTCATCTTCTTCAGGCCATAGCTCAAGAACAGCAGCAAACTATAATCATGTTCCGTCAGTATTGGCTATTAGTGAAATTATCAAAAAAACAATACTGACCTCGGTGATCATAGGAGGATTCTCGGCCGTAGTCCATAGCTCTGCCTGAGAGGTTCCCTTGGAAAAGGTCTGCAAAGCAATGGTGGTATCAAATATGATTCCATTGGGTCCGCTGAGCACGCTGACTGGCGGATATCTGTGAAGGAGGCTGGATTTATTGCGATCTACGAAATGAGCAAGAACATATCCGATTGTTCGGTTCGCAACATCGTTGATTCGAATGGGAACTGCGGTGAATACTGGGCCTACGGTATACTCAAGCGCCTCAGATACACGCCCACCAATGACACTACCAAAGACAAGGTCTGGGGACTCTGATTCCGAGAAAGATAACTATTTTGAGAATATAAGCGAGAGAATTTGGAAAATAAGTAGTATCTGCCCACAAGAAGACTAGCCCAAGCAGCCTGAACGACAGCCAAAGCAGTTGTCTGCAAACCACGCGCRCCTTGGGTGAGACCAGAGAATGTAATAGCCGATATGACCGTCGAGGTGTGATGGCCGGCTGATTTCGCCGACTGCCGGAGACCTGTCAAATCTGGAAATGGCTCCGGAGCGTAACCTGGTACCGCATCAGTCAATCCATCCCTTGTACACAACCACGACGAACCTTCAAGCTGGGCTGTCCAGTATTTGGCCGACGCGTCGTGATCTGCAGTTATTGCATCCTCGACCGAATACTCTACCCCTTCTCTCCGGACGACCACGTCAGGATCTTCATATATCTTCGCAAGCTCCTCCAGCATCAAAGCCTGGGAACCACCATCTACACTCTTACTATCAGTACAATCCTTGAGATTCGCAAATCATACACACCAAAGATAGCATGATGCATAGTCAAGACGAATCGAACATCTGAGGCATCATCATTTTGGAAAATGCCCACTACCGAAGGCTGCAAGAGGGAGAGTTGACTTGGGACATTCTCTCGGTGTATTTTGACAAGTTCATCGACATTCTCTCCAGTCTCCTCAACCCAAGAAATTTCTGCACTCTCCTTGGCTGTTTGTGCAAACGTGCTGATAGAGCTATCATCCACCAGAACAAACGAGGTCCGTAGTATGGGATTATGCTTAACGACGGTCTCCCACGCATATTTAAGGCGTCCAACGTCGGTGCTCTTGGACAAATGGTAAACGGAGTGGTGAATGTAACTTATCGAATCCCCCTCGGAAGCAAGGTAGGTAGCTAACACGCTACTCTGCATCGGAGTAGTCGGCAAAATTCGAGGAAGAGGTTGGGATTCCGTCAAGCCAAGTTCTCGACGAACGGCAGGGGCAGCTTGCGCAGCGAACTCATCCACCAGTCGTAAGTAACTCTCCGACTGAACAACAGGGCCCTGTGCTTGGCGTTCTACGATGATTCGTGCAAGTGAGACTGGCGTCGGGTTCATCAACTAGAAAAGTCGTCAAGAGTAATTCGTATGTAGCAGCGTAGCAAACATACCAAGTCTGAATGGTAAGGTTCTTGAGGCCGGCCTCTCTTGCTAAGGATAAGAATCGCACCCCCCGCAGAGAATCTATACCAAGGKTGAACAAGTTCGAATGGGGCGAKATTGCACTCTCAGGTATCTCTGCAGTTTCGGAAACAAGTTTCACTACACCGGCGAAAACCTCTGGATTGACATCTGTCCCCTCCCCTTCTGCTTGCATTCGAGCAGCAGCCTCCGCGTCTGATAACCTCCCTGCTAGTATCCTAGCAATGGCACGTCGGTCGACCTTTCCAGCCGATGATCGAGGTNGCTCATTCGCGAGGAAGTAGTTCGATGGACGCATGTGACTAGGAAGGTGTGTATTAGCTGCTTCGCGCACTTTGACGATCAGAGCCTCATCGTTGGGAGTAATGAGCGCTACGAGTAGTTCTGTTCCAGACTCGGACTTGTGTACAACAGCGTGGGCAGATAAAACCCCGGGAACAGCAGACATTATCGAGTCGATCTACAAACCATATCATTAACAGGACGTGTTTTCCCAAGGAGAGTACTCACCTCTCCTAACTCCACGCGTCGGCCAGATAGCTTGACCTGGTCCATGCCCATTCGTCCCAAGTACTCGATTTCGGACCACTCCCCTTTGCCATTGAGGACGATTCGTGCGCGATCTCCAGTCCTATATACTCTGCCCAATCCTTCGACTTCCATGAAGACTTTGGCAGTTTGCTCTGGCATGTTGAGATATCTAAATTGAACTCGGTTGGGATCAAAGGAAACTGGATTTATACTTTTGAAAACTCACCCTCTAGCTAACTGTGGYCCTACTAAACCGAGCTCACCCTGGAATCCCATTGGCATCAATTTGGGCTCCGTCGGATGCAGCACGACCATGGTCGCTGTTGGAATYGGAGGCCCTAATCTTGACCCAGACTCATCCCTGGGATGGATGCGCAGASTTGTGTTRATTGAYGCTTCCGTAGGCCCCTTTAATGGTCKTCAGATCTATATACACGTGAGGGGTAGGACATCGATACTCACGTAGGCATTCAACACTAGATTCGACCTCTCCGGACGTGTAAACGCGTCAATGACCCGATCGAGAAGCTTTTCCCCCATGGTCCACAKCTCAAAAGGTTCCTTGATATTTTCAGGATGGATCATGGCGGCAAAACTGGGTGTCGCCATCATATGTGTACATTCAAGTGTGCGGAGTACCTCCTCAGGGTCGGTGAGAAGACGTTGACGGTTTGCGGCACATATGGTCGTGCCAGAACGCCAGTTCATGAAGATTTCCATCAACGACTGTACAGGGATGTTTTGTGAGCCACGTYARCTRCAGCAARGATCAGRAAATGCTTACTGGGTCGAATGTTGCAGCCGCAAATTGGAACCACCGAGTGTGGGCGGGAAGTGAACGGACGGCGAGATGGCCGTATATAGAACTAGAAACGGAAAGGTGAGTTATCTGCACACCTTTGGGCTTACCTGTTGATCCCGATGTAAACAGAACTAGAAAACGTAGAGCCCATTAGTTCATTCTGTGGTTTTGAGGACTAAATGATACCTGCCATAAGCAAGATCTTCCGATTGAGGCGGTGACCACTCTTCAGCTTCAGAGAAGACAATGAACCTCCCCTCTAACACGGATGTCATCAATTCGGTAACGTCAACCCATTCCACTTTCTCTGCTCCTTTCATCCACTCTGGTCGGGGCCCTTTACCAACGACCACGGACGCCCCTACGTCTCTAATCAATTCCAACAATCTCTCGACGGGCGTTTCCTTGGGGTCTGGAAGAGGTGAAAATGCATGGGATGCACGCAGGATTCCCAAATATCCGATATAGAGTTCTAGAGATGGTGGAAGCGCCATGGGCACGATCTTCTCCTTCTCCACATCAATCAAATTTCGGAGAGCTCGAGCAAGCGCAAGTGAGCACCTCTCAAGTTGGGAGTATGTAAGGGAGCATCGTTCTGTGACCTCATCCTTTGCACCTAGGAAGTCCACAGCCAGTGTGTCGGGATTTCTGTGGACGCTCGCAAGGAAGGGCGCGTGAAGGAGGGCCGGTTCATCTTCGGGGAAACGTGTGGGCGGATAATTGAGCACTGAAAGGGAAGTCTCTCCAGTTGTGTTAGGGGATCCAGCGCTCTCTGACACGTAAAGATGCAGAAGTTGTTCTGCCAGTGATTTGGGAATATGTGATGTGGAGTATGTAAGAGAAATGGCGTTCTTTCTAACTTGGAGATGAAAGTGAATGGCTCCATCTAATTTTCTTATGGACTCCTGTAGGACAGTAACTCAGCTACTAGGATCAATGTTAAGGAGAATTGGTAAGACATACTTCCGGCCCTGAGGACACGTCGATTAACGCCTCTATGGTTTCTATCCCTGTAATATCATCCAGAGTATGAATGGAGAGTTGTTCTCCTACATTCGCCTCTTCTATACCCTCGACTATGACGCAGGAATCTGTACCTCGGAGGAACGCAAACTCTCCGCTAGTTCCGAGAAGGGTACGAAGGACAGAAGCAAAAGCAAGAGCGTCGACTTCGTCCTGGCGCACTTCGATACACACCACATCAGTGTCGATGCCTCCGTTGATGCGAGCACCGGCTTCGACGTTGGGGTAAAAACAAGGGATTCTCGTTGGCGGTAGCGTCCGTTGAGTAGACATTTTTCTTGTGTTTTCTTTCAACTGTAGATATGCTTAAGTTATAAGAAGAAGAGAACTCGGAGCCTTCGCTCGTGCCAGAATTCTTATAGAAAATTATCAGATAAACACATGATGGGCCCGAATGGGAAGATCGTCATGGTTATCTGATAATTTTTCAGTAAAACGATCTTATCTTATCCGAATCGCTCCTAATATGGCGTCATTTACATCTGGGATCTCTTCTAACCATACGCCCGATCTACCATTCCTCAAGGGTCAAGACTAAAGCCCGTCGTGCGTGCTCATCTTTCTCCTTATTGAAAGGATATCGTGATGTTTCTCTCCTCTGGTAACCCCACACCAAAGTATTCTCAGGAACTGGCTTTCTTTTACTGAAGCTTGATGCAATTCTCCCTTGGTAGACGTTGCAACAAAGATCTCGTAAAGACTGCTTTGATTACTTGTATTATATATGACAGATATTTCGGCGCAAACAGATGGCCACCGCTCATCGCAACATACCCCATCAAAGCTAGAACCTTGTCCTTCGCCCGAAAACCCTCTTGGTACTGAGCTTTCGTCCGAAACGACCCAAGCGGNTGGATAGAGCATGCGCATGAGCGGAGAAGCCTCTTCAACCATGTAGCAATTTGAAAGAGCGTCATAAGGAAATGAAAGGCTGGGTCCAAGTGGCACGTTTGCCAACTTCGACGATGATGGTTCCGTGTCAGAGCCATCTCGTTTGGACCCATGCACGCGCTCTCATCCATATGAACATAGGCCACCTGTGCAGCCTGCCGTACGCCGTACTTTCTGCCATTCGTGCCTTGGACAAGAATCAATGAGGTAAGACACAAAAGCAATATTCAAAGTTTAGCCATTTCCCCCTTCACAGTCGGCGCGAACCGCTGACACCACCATCTTAAAACCAATTCCCTCTCCTGGTCTCCCACCCGTTCTACAATTTCATCATACAACGCTTTCTTATATTCATCCTCTTCACACCACGGTGAGACACTTTCGAGAACACCTTCCAGGATGGCCAAAGGCAATGCGGACACACTTGCGATCAGCATGTGCTTGAGCGGAGGTGTCGGTTCCTCTGGGAATCCACTCATGATGTACCATGTCAGCTCTAGCGAGGAGCCGGATGAGGCGACAAGGGCACGGAATGCAATACAGAGCTGTGGCACCGTCAATTGACCTTCATGGGAGTTCTGTAGAAAATCTTTAAGTAAAGGGGAAACTGCAGAGAACGATGGGGGCCATACGTCAATGAGGCATTTAAAGTAGTACGGAATCAAGCGATCAGTGAAAGTGTATTCTGTAGCGTCAGGCTGCTTCGTGCGCTCGGAAAACATGGAAACGACTACGGAATGTGAAGCCTCGTAGGTATCCCTTTGACTGGGATTGTTCAGATGTCTTGTAAGATATAGCGATCAGATAGAAATATTGAGATTCAACTTCGCGCCATACCTTTCGCAGAAGGGCCACACAACCTCCTCTATGCATTTCGTGCTGAGTACTGGGACAAGCTGTTCCATACACGCAAGTACAAATGCTGTTTTCCCCTCTGTATCTTGCCCATTAACCACGCCCATTATAT
Organism: Chondrostereum purpureum; assembly: GCA_004354395.1. Taxonomy (NCBI): domain Eukaryota; kingdom Fungi; phylum Basidiomycota; class Agaricomycetes; order Agaricales; family Cyphellaceae; genus Chondrostereum; species Chondrostereum purpureum. Next base: position 12,641 of record LBLO01000282.1, on the reverse strand, counting down.
ATCGTTCTCCCTCTGTTCCTTCGGCAGACAAGATATCCAGTGCTTGATAGAATGTTCGATCAAGCTCTTTAAAACCGCCCTCCTCGTCTTTTGAGCTCAGAGATCCGAGGCCGAATTTTGTTACAACGAAAGAGAGATGAGAAAGGNTATCCAGTGTGCTCAGTGCGAGGGAGAACGGCGAGGGAGGTTTTGGATATAGGGAAGGACGGATGTAGATTGCGGTGGAGAGAATGGAGTCTGCGATCATCACAGTGGAAAACAGGAATGTTTTGAGAACGAGCCATGTATCCTGGGATTCTGTTGCGGGCTTCAGACGTTCCCAATCTTGCTCTACTTGCCGCGACATAGTGTTGAACGTGGTCATCATCTCTTCTGCTGCTGATAGCCCTTCTAGTGGACGTGAATCAAGTAGGAGGGATGATGTTGAAGCTGCCAGTCTGGATAGAGGAGCTATCATTGCAGTGGACGAGGAGGGTGTAGACAGGATGAGTCCCGAGTTAAAAGCTGAGACGAGGTTGGTACAGAGAATGTGGGATAAGACATCCAATGGAAGAGCTTTGCGCTTGTCTGGTGAAACGAGTGGTAAAAATTGGGAGCATAAAGCAAGCGCCAATGGGATTACTTTGACTGCAGACTAGATTAGATGTAATTCAATAGACCATAGATATCTTATTTCACCTTCTGTTTTGCCAAACTCTTCCTCCCATTGGGCACTTTCATGATCATACTCGTACCGATAGACATCCATGACTTCCGCAACTGCAAGCACAATTGCATCTTCAACACGTCCACGCGCACTAATATCCAGCCTTTCGGAATTTGATAGGTCCTCCATTCCTAAAAGCAAACCTCCAGAGGCTGCTAGGCGCACAATACTGTGGCCTCCCTGGAAACCCTTGAGAACGCCACAGGTCCATTCGATAAGGCGCGTACTCTTACTTCTGGAGAAGACGGAAGATGGGGAATCTTTGATGCTGATATACTTGAGGTTGATAGCATGCCGAAATGATGTAGAGAGCAGCTGGAGAGATTCGAGGGTGAAATTGGATAGAAACAAGGGGGATGCTATAACTGAAGCTGCAAGTGCAGTTGGAGGCTTGAGATGGGCAAGGTGGTGCGATAGAGCCCCCTGTATAGTTTCTAATGGCAATGAGGGACGTGCATTGTGCAGATGGGTTAATAGTATACTATAGCTGCGTTCACTATAGCTCGCGTTCATGGTGGTCGAGAGCACCGGCTCACCGGCTAAGATCTGCCGACTTCAAATTCTGAAGCATAAGCATATTCCGTATTTGCTTTTGCTCCTCCATGTCTTTAACTTTTCTAAGCTTAGCCATACTCTACTTTCAGTGCTCTTACCGCATATCTTGGTCATTTCTATGGGCAAATTGCGTCTGTCCTAAGGATTGACGCAACGGTCGTCTTTTCATCATCATGAGTTCGAGTCCTTGCAATTTCGCAGAGTTAGCTCCGGCCCCATGTCTATTCTGTAATCTATGCAAATTGTCATGGCAATACAGTCTGAATGTAGGGTTTTTACTCTCGCTCTACCCCCATACTTGGGGATAAATTGACACACAACCTGCTTGAGGCACCGGTAAAGGCGTTTGCAATGTCCAAGCATTATCTATCCCCTTGGCCACTTAGGNCTTAGGCTTGCGGACGATATGCAGTACCCTGTTTCTATTGCGGTCGTCAATGGTAAGCGCCGTGATGAGCTCACTATCGACGTCACTTCAGACGGTGTACCTTTTCTTATAACCCCCGGTGGCTGCTGTCGGTGATTCAAAAGAGAAACGCTACTCGATCTTATCCTAACTATTCCCCGAATCGGTACTCACTAGCCCTAGACATGGCTCACCGAAGTACCTTCCTCAGAAATCTCTCTCGCGCCTCTATCAGGGCGCCCCAATCNTCCCCACTGCAGACGGTTCTCCACTCCCGCTACCCCTGAAGCCAAACTCCCATCATCCACCCGTAATCCTGAGAAGTTCAATGAACAAACATCACTCCCTCCAGACCAAATGCATGCGCCCGAGATTATCATCTCACATAAATCTAATGGACTGACCGCCGCCATCCCTATGAAGGACATCACCCCCCAGGAACGGGCCTATCAACGGTTCTCAGTTGAAGGCAATGCTATCGGTGAGCCCCTTAGACCATATTCCCCTAGGAATTCGAAAGTTCATCATTACATATCTAGTCACGGGAGGTGCAGGTTTCATAGGTATCGAAGCATGCCGTGCTCTCCTCGATCACGGAGCCTCAGGGATATCTATCTTCGACATACCCTCTGCTTTCACAAAAGCAGAAGAAGGTCTCCACTTCCTCCGGACGTCGTTTCCCCACGCGAAAATCTTGATCAATGCGGTAGATGTCACGAGCGAAGAGGCCGTGAACGATGCTGTTCAAAAGACAGTTGACGAGTTGGGAAGCGTGGATAGCTTACTATGTTTCGCTGGGATAGTTGACCGTGAAGACGCGTTGACTACTGATTATTCATCGTGGAAGAAGGTTATTAATATCAACCTAAACGGCACATGGCTTTGCGCACAGGCTGTTGGGAGGTGGGACTTTTTGACGCGTCTAAGAAGGTGTCCCTGATATAGTGTTGATTTACAGACAGATGGTGAAACAAGGAAGCGGAGGGAGCATTCTTCTGACTGCGTCTATATCGGGTATCATAAGTCGGTAGTCCTCACCCTCTGTGCGCTTTTTTCACACTGAAAACGAGTCTACTAGCAAACTACCCACAACCTCAAACATCCTACAATGTTTCGAAAGCGGGTGTCATGCACATGGCACACTCGCTCGCAGCAGAATGGGCTCACTGTGGAATCCGCGTCAATACCCTCAGTCCGGGATACATCGACACTGCTATCACTCAAGGGAAGGAGGTCGAAGAAATCAAAGAAATTTGGACCACTCGGAATCCTATGGGGAGGATGGGACATCCCGAAGAGTTGATGGGGGCTGTAATTCTGCTTTGCAGCAAGCTCGGGGGAAGGTACATCACAGGAGCTGATATTCGAGTCGACGGTCAGTTCATATCTTACAAACAAACTAAAGATAATTCTACTCACGCGCCACAATTTATAGGCGGCCAGACCGTTTTCTAGACAGTGGCGTAGGGTATGGGCAATTTCTTTTCTTGATTCATAACAAAGGACTTAAACTGGTGTATATATGTATGTAGTTGTTGTAATACCTACTTAGTAACTTATCTTACTCTTCCGCCCCATGGAATCTGGGCCGAGTGTTCTTATTATCGATCCTTCGAAAATTCCGCATCCCTGAGCTCGTGTATAAAACGTTCCAAAACCTGAATTCATAACTTCTGAACCATATCTTCCATCTCACAATGACCTGTATCGAGCTAGTCACTTTCACAGCTACAGAGGCCTACCAAGCTAATCCAGCGAAGGTATTCGCCGAGCTCATGAGTGCAAATAAGAAACCTCTACCTGGAATGATTGCGTAGGGGAACTTCGCTTCGTGATTTTTATTATAACAGCATCATTGACCATACGGCCGATGGTACAGTATATACTACGGGGTCCAAATCGAAAACCCAACACAAGGAGTCCTCGCAGTTGGTAAGCCTGTCTCATGCACAGTTCGAACAACAACTTCAAGATTGCTGATAAGACATCTAGAATGGAATACATATGAGGATCATAAAGTGATTCAAACATCATCATATTATACTCATGAATATTAATAGAGAGTAATACATAAGGCCGTCATGGATTCGCTTGATTATCCAGAGGTGCTGAAGGCGATGGCACCCATTTTCGACATGAACGCTGCCACTCCGGCAACACAACATGTAGTCATCCCCGAAGGTTCCAAGGCGACCTTGAGCTCTCCTACAACAGAGGTCGCTATAGCCACTTTGAAAGCAGGAGAGGACCCATCGGTGGTCGAAGATCGTCTCGGTAAATTCTTGTCCTGGAAGGGCGACAAGGCAGCTTGGGGGAAAAGCATAGAAGTCAAGGAGAATATCATCGCATTCATCGGTTGGGAATCTGTCGAAGTGAGTGATATGACTTTATATATTATAGTCAGAGAATCGTCGGATTGATGCGAGCTTCACTGGCAGGACCACCAAAAGACTATCGCTGCTAAACCTGAGTTTTTAGCAGAGAACGCACCTCTAATCCAAAGCATGGAATTCAAGATTTTCCACTCCAATCTCTCAAAGCTCGGATAAGAGGATGCTAAGAAGAAGAAGAAGGTATTTCAGTTGCTTTCAATTTTCAAGGACACGATAGGATGAGTTGAAGGAGTGTATGTAATTTGCTATCATCAAAATTGAATCAAATGTATTCCGTGGCATGTCACGATCCAATAGTTCTGAAATGTGGACTGGTCTCAACTTTAGGAACACAATGTCAAGACAGACCATTCGTAGCCAGTAACTTCATTCTTGCTACATCCAATTAGTCTTGTAAACCATCTTCTACGATCTTATGAAGACAGTCATTCACCGGTGTAGACATCCACAAGGATTTCTCGATCATGATCACCTCGGTCTCCGGACCGGCCATATTTTCCCCACACTCGATCATGCAGAGGAATGCGGGGTAAGGTTGTCCCTCGGCTTGTCAACCACGATGGCTGTCATTCACTCTCCCTCAGGGTCTTTACCATTCATCCCTGATGACCTCTCTATTCCCCAGTTCTTTCTAGACTATCACCACTCCTCACAGCCTTCTCGACCTGTAGCCACGCCCTGGTTAGTGGAAGACGCCACAGGGAAAACAGTTGGTTTAGAAGAGGTTGTTAAGAGCGAAAGATGGTATTTACGAATGTATTACTGATACTACATTCTCAGATCAAGTGCAGAACGTCTGCTTTCGCAAACTCCCTCTTCACTGACTACGGAATACGTGAGCACAAGAATAACTAACTTATTATCCGACTTACGAAAATCCCAGGAGAGAACAATGTTGTCCTCGTGTTCAGTAGGAACCACATTGGTGAGCCTATTTGCTGCCTGAATTTCTGGGTAGACCTTTGACTCTATTATCATAGACTATCCCATTGTAATCTGGGCAACTCACCGTCTAGGAGGTGTTATTTCGTAGGTCTCATCGGCTACACATTATATCCCAGCTAAATTACACCCAACCTCAGTTGTGCAAATCCTGACTTCACAGCAAATGAGCTGGAATACCAACTCGCTATCAGCAAAGCCTCTCTTATCATAGCAAACCCTGAATCCCTCGAGACTACTGTAGCTGCAGCTAAGTCGGCCGGCCTTTCGACTGATCGTATAATACTGTTCGACGCCGCTAAAGGCCGTGCAGCTGAATTTCCCACCATAAGTATGCTAGTGGAAAAGGAGATGTACAAGAAGCAAACATTCGTAGAACCTCGGATTAATGCAAGGACCAAGCTTGCCTTTCTAAGCTTCTCTTCAGGTGGGTTACCTTTCATTAAAGTTATTCTTAGGCTTATCTGTGTGAGAAGGTACCACGGGAAGACCAAAGGCGGTAGCAATCCCACACATTTCCGTTATTACAAATGTCATTCAGATGGCCGTTCATAATAAAGTCGGCCAGGACTACACTAGCTGGGAAGACCAGCGATTCAGACCTGGAGATATCGCCATAGGAGGTAAGCATATTTCTCAGTCTCAGAGGGATTCTCTGAGTAACTCAAATGGCAACCAGTACTACCATTTTATCGTACGTAGAGTTTCTTGGGGTTACTAGTAGTCTCTGAGCCTAACACACCCAAGATATCTACGGATTGGTTCTCGTTGTAAGTAGGGCGAGTTCACTCCATAGGACATCCCGCTTATAGAGTGTCAGCTCCATTACTTTCTCTTTTGTGGAGTACGTTTCTTCTTGAAGTCAGCATTCGTTGAGAGTGTTGACCTAAATTCTGTGGCGTCAGATATCTCTCGTTGTTGTGCCCAAATTCAATTTCATTGGGATGCTTGAGAGCATAGTAAGATACAAGATAACACATTTAATGTAACCACTTTTCACGAACTACACAAACTATGATTGCTCACTCGTCATCCTTTCTAGGCTGGTCCCGCCGCACATCGTATTACTTTGCAAGGTATGCGGTGCGCCAATAGCATTTCCCAAACTGATGATCTCCGTTTATCTATAGCACCCAGCAGTAAAGAATTATGACTTGAGCCACGTTCGTTACATCATGACTGGTGCAGCGCCTCTTTCGCGGGAGATTCAGAACCAACTTTTCGACCTACTACCCAAAGCCCAAATAGGACAGGGCTATGGTAAGTACACAAACACATCACCTTTCTTCTCCTCATGATGGAAATTTTATAGGAATGACTGAAACCTGCACGACAACTCATGCCTTCCCTGTTTCCCAAAGACGAGGTAGACCTGGAAGTAGGACATTTTCCTGTTCGTTTTCGTGTGTTTGATTAATTATCATATTAGGTGCTGGTCAATTACTTCCTGGATGTATGGCCAAAGTGGTGAAGGAAGATGGAACACTCGCAAACTATGGCGAGCCTGGAGAGCTCGTTGTTTATACACCAGCTGCGGCGCTAGGGTATTATAACAATGAGGCGGCGTATGTTCCCTTTTTGACTTGACGTTGCCCTGGAATCTAATATCCACCTCAGGACAAAGGAGACTTTCATTGACGGGTAGGATATCGTGAACTCAAGTTAGAACTGCTGCTATGTCTAACATGTAGAGAAATAGATGGGTCCGGACAGGTGATGAAGTGCAAATGGATGGGAACGCTGAAATGTGGGTTCTCGATCGACTGAAGGTAAAGAGCGTCCATATTTCGTGCCTGTTTAGTGCTCAAGTTGGACGTCAAAGGAAATCATGAAAGTTAGAGGATTCCAAGTCGCCCCAGCTGAGCTTGAGGGGTGTCTCCTCGGTCACCCTGCTGTGGCCGACGCATGCGTGGTCGGCATTCCAGACGAATACAGTGAGCAAAGTTTTCGAATATTCCCTTGAAATAATGTAATGACTCTCAATGACTAGGCGGTGAAGTACCTCTAGCATTCGTGGTCCTTTCGACAGAGGTCGCACAGATGGTTCAGCGCAACCATGAATCAGAGAACATCGTCAAGGCTTCCATCATGAAGGTATATCCGCTGTTTGTCCGCTGTGGATTATTGCAACCTTCCTTTTTCTGACTTTACCAATAGCATGTCGCAGATAACAAGGTCAACTACAAACAACTTGCAGGCGGTGTTGAGATTATTTCAACAATTCCGAAGAATCCAAGTGGAAAACTTTTGCGCCGTGTGTTGCGTGAGAAGGCCAAGGGGTTGAAGAAACCAAAGGCTAAGCTGTAGATCTAGAGCTGAAGGAAGTTACTTATTATGTACATGTACAAACTATCTCGATAGACTGACAAACATAGGAGAATCACCCTGTTTATACAGACCCTACAAAACCCTGATGAGCTTATGGTTTTGAGGTACTTGCAGGTGCCCCGACTGCCTTGGGCATCTTTTTATCTCCTGTTGCCAGCTGCTCTACATCCGCGGGTTTGAAGTAATGTGGAGCCACTAGAGGGATATATAAGATACGGCGGAGGAGAAAGGAGGCCTACAAGACTTACCTTCAAGCAACCAGCTGGGCTTGATCTCCATGACTTGTCTGACCGGAACTGATGAGTTCTATCGTCCAAAAGAAGGTTAGGTGACTGCTTACCGTAAGTAAGATTTGGATGTTTGCACTAGTTCGTAGTACAAAACCGTCTTGACTGGCGGTTGGTGTTGGAAGAGACTGGACGAGGGATGAATGTACACGGTATGGTTTGTCTTCAGTGTCCGATACGAGTCTCCACTCTTCTGTAGTTGAGCCTGGGAAGCAAGTTTGTCAGCATAAAGATCGGCGAAAACGATGTCAGAGTGTTGTTTACCGTATTGTAGAAGTACCCCGCTGTGATAGCCTTCTGCACTGGCGTAACATCATTCGAATTCGGATTCGCCTCCACTACAATCTCTACGCGCTCACACAACCCGGCGAGTTGATCCCGGATATCTCGAGCTCGGCTGATACTCTTGAACTGCAAAAATTGCTCATAGCAGAATTGTTGCGAATAATTGGTCTCAGCCCATTGTTCCCACACGTTCAGGAGTGTGAAGTGATCTCCTCCAGGCCGGACGAAGTTTTGTCGAGCTTGATCGGCGTGTAGCTTCTTGTCCTTTGGTCGATAGAACAACGAGCCGGATTCCGAAAGCATAGCTATTATTGTCAATACCTGAAAATATACAGATCATTAATTACCGAGTTAAACAAGGTTGTAAATAAGGCTTACCTCATCTGTGCACTTGTACTTCTCGCTGGATATAATTGCTTTCGATAACATTGGATCAACAGGAAACTCGGCCATTCTCCGACCAAGTTTGGTAAGTTCTCCTCTGTCATTGAGCGCCCCAAGAGCATACAACAACTCCAACGCTCGCATCAGAGTCTCTCCCGGCGGAGGGTCCAGGAATTCGAATCCAATGAGATCGTTAATACCAAGTGACTTGAGTAGCAGTACTACCATTCCCAGATTCGTCCGTTGAATTTCGGGAACAGTATTGGCTTCCAATTCGTTTGCAAACGCCCACTTSGTAAACAACCGGAAAGCTTTACCAGGACCAACACGTCCTGCTCGCCCCGCTCGCTGATTTGCAGACGCTCTTGAGCATGGCACGACCATGAGGGAGGACATACCTGTCCGTGGGTTGAAATGATTCTGCTTCACAAAGCCGGGGTCAATAACGAAGACGACACCATCAATAGTGATGGAGGTCTCTGCGATATTGGTAGCGAGCACAACCTTTCTTGCACCNTCGGGGGTGGGCTCGAAGATCTTCGCCTGCATTTCGCTGGGTAGATTTGCATAGATAGGACAAATGATGAGCTCGGCAATCTTGTTTCCTAGTGTTCTTGCAGTTTCTTGGAGATTTTCATGGCATGCTTCAATCTCATCTTGTCCCTAAAATTTGTCAGAACAATATTGTCAGACAGAACAGGTACAGACTCACGGTAAGAAACACGAGAATATCGCCTTTCGGTTGCGTGGTGTGGATCTGGAAGACGGTGGTAATGGCGGCGTGAAGGTAGTTAGCTTCGGGTTGGGGAGTGTAGTGGATATCGACAGGGAACTGACGACCAGGAACTAGAAGAGAACGTGGGGATCAGAGAGGCCTGGTCTTTCAATGAGAAGTACGCACATACCATAAAATGTAGGTGCACCATCAAAGTACTCGCTAAACTTGTCGGCGTCCATGGTAGCACTTGATATAAGCAATCGCAGCTCTGGACGGAAACGAGCAATGTCCTGAAGAAGACAATCAGCCCCGTACTGATAACTACATAGAGATGGAACAGACCTTAACCAATGCGAATAGAATATCCGTGCTCAACGTCCTCTCATGGGCTTCGTCGATAATGAGGGCAGAGTATCCAGCAAGATCGGGCTCAGTGAGGAATTCACGCAGCAGCATTCCGTCTGTCATATATTTCAGCACCGTTTTGTCGCTGGTGCAATCCTCGAAACGGATGGAGTAGCCGACCTCATACCCAACTTTGGATCCCATCTCCTCTGCTACACGCGCCGCTACAGACATCGCAGCGACTCGACGTGGTTGTGTGCAACCAACTTTGAGGCCACCTTTCGTATAGCCAGCTTCATGAAGGTATTGAGGAAGTTGTGTCGTTTTCCCGGAGCCAGTCTCAGCAACCACAATGAGAACCTGGTGCTCGCGAATGGCGTCGATGAGTTGCTCCTTATAAGTATAGATTGGGAGATTTTTGCGAGTCTGCTCGATAGTTAAGGCTGGAGAAATAAATTAGCTATTGAACACCGGGGATACCATGTCACAGGAGAACATACCTCGCTTTTCGGCGGCGTCGATCTGGTCCTGCAGCAGTTTATCTGCAGCACTCATCTTCGTACCACTTCCAGGAAGAGCAGAGTCCATGACGAACTTGATTGTTTGACTCTCNTCAAAGACATATTCGTACTCGTCAGCAACTTCCCTCTTGTCCATGGCACCCATTTTGAAAGTACTGTGTCGCGTTTGACTTGCTTCCCATTGGTCGACGTCGGTAACAAACTGGTCATCCTTTGGTTTGGCCTCTTCATAACGCTTGTAGAGAACATTTTCCTTCTTCTTCTTGTCGATTTTGCCCTGCTCAGTGAAGTAGTCCTCTGGTAATTGATAGCCGTCGTAGTGGTCGTTAATCTTCAACCTTTCTTCGACCAGTTTAAGCAACTCTTTCTTCCTGTCAATCTCCTTGCGTTCCTTCTTGGATATTTTCATTCCACTGAAGAGTGCCTCGTCGTCTGCGATTTCTTTCCGCAGGAGTTCGATCTGTTGCATCTCACGTTTTGTGAGATATTCTTGCCTAGAGTGTAGTCGGAGGGAGGGTAGCGCAACGCCTCGAGCGCCAGCATCGTCTGCGAGTTCTCGTCGCTGTGCAGCCTCTGCAGCTGCGCCACCCGCACTCTTCGATGACCGGTCCTCGACGACCTTCTTGGTGCGTTCCCGATCTCGGTCTTTCACCCTCTCTGCAAATTCGTCACGTTCTTTCTGGTCCTCCAGCCGCTCTCTTTCCCGTCTCGTGACCTCGTCCTCGACGTCCATATCCTCCTCGTCGGGCGCGGGTTCGCTCCGCATCCGTTTCCGCGCCGCCCTCTCCTCCTCGTCGCTCTCCCATTCCTTCTCGTCATACTCTCGTTTGCGGATATTCCGTTCCTTTTTCTCCTTCGAGCTTCCCTCTCCTCTTCGTTTCTCTTTCTTCCTAACCGACACATCACTAGGCCCTGCATCTTCTTCGAGGAGGTAGGAGAATTTCTGAGCCTGTAATAGTTTTGCATCCTTCTCTGCCTGCTTTCGGGCTGAATCTGATGATGATTTATGCTTGTGTTTGCGGGGAGCGCGTTTGAAGACCTCGTTTATGAATTCATGTGCATCGGCAGTATCTGGTAAACCATATGCATTGAGTGCGGAGAAGAGACTTTCAGGAGTTTTGGACGACGAAGCTAAAATTACTTGGTTATGCTTCGTACAACAAATCACGACAAGAACCTACCTGACGCTACAACATAGTCAATAACACTGCGATCAGCAAGTCCAAATATCTAACGTTATGAACATAGTCAATAATAACACTTAGGAACAATGATAACAGAGACCCACCCGAAGACAGTTGTCGCTGATATAACGGTTGAGCTCGGACGACATTCACCGAGTCTAAAGAAGGGGATTTCAGCACGACAAGACGTCGAAGGTTGAAGACAGGAACACAGTCCAGCTTCGGATCCTCGCCTTCATACCCAGGGTATATATTAGTCAGACTCCCAGTCTTCGCAATTTCAACGTTCGACCCTCAAAAGCCCAAGAGCATCTGCAGATGTTCGGGGTGTATATATCCACAGCATTCAGACCGAGCATAAAGGTAGAAATATGATACCTTCAGCGAAACATTGAGCAACAAGCGAGAAGTCCTAGAATTCCTTGAAGCAAGAACACAAAATGGAGCGTTACTGTGATATATGTATGTAGTTCATGATAATTTAGATAGGAAAGGGAATTGATACGAAAAGGAAACATTGAGGAGCGTCGAACAACCGCGATGCCACATGATATCCATAGACATAAATGAACAGTTAGAGTCTGGCCTTCTTATTCTTCCTCGCTCTTTCCTCGTTCTTCTTCATCTTCCTAGCGACACTTTGCAAAGCCCTCTTTGTCTCAGAATCAGGGTAGCTTGAAAGATCATAGTAAGTTGGGGCGTATTCCAGCAACCTAGCGTAGGCTCATCATTAGCATTGCCAAAGATCCTGAGTATGAGGAAGGAGTTTACCATTCCGGTTTGATTTCGGTTACGGTTAGAAGATAGTTCCTTTTTGTCATGAAGAACTCGTTGAATAGCACCCAGTCAGGAGCCACGTCAAGCCCACACGATGGATGAAGAGTTGCCACCTGCGATACCGCTGGTTAGTCCTCATCAAATTTACGCAGGATAGCGAAGTGAACGAGCCTGATGATCTTTGACAGTCATGTAGTTTTTATTATCCTTGTGCGCTACCTGCATGAAGAATCCACAAACAAGAACCTTCCGGATAGCAACCCAGAGCTTGCATTCATCGTTGAGCGAAATCAGGTCCAAGTCAAACCGTTCCATGGTGCGCTTTAACTGATCGCGAACATTCTGGGCTTGGTTAAGAGATCGAAGTGAAAGGTATTTGTCCTTCGTCCATCGCGAGGAATCGCGTTTGTCTTTTTGTTGTATCATGAGCCTTTAGTCGAGCGCGTGAATGAATAGAAGGCGCTCACTTTGATTAAACATATTGAAGATGTTGAGAAGTGTCAAATGGTCTCCTTCTGGAACAGTTAGCATGGCTTTTGCGGCGTCGGACTCTTTTCGTTGGTTATGTGGTCGAACCCAGACGGGAGGGACTATACTGAGATTAGACCCACGACTATTACATTGGAAAGGAACCAAACAAACCAGAAAGCATTGCCGCAATTGTTAAGATTTCGTTGCTACACTTGAACTCCGGGGATACCACAAGCATCTTCGAAAGCTGGTAATAAAACCCCGGTGAGCCTACTGTCATCGATAGGAATTAACGCATTACCTACCTGTGGATCCAAGGGGAATTCGGCCATGATGGAT
>LBLO01000281.1:0-33375 GCA_004354395.1 Chondrostereum purpureum | reverse complement strand
AGGGCTTCAGACCATGTCAAAGTCCAGAACACTAAAGATCTTCAGAATTAGTCAAACTGCTTCGCCCTTGCCGAACCCTTTCCAAATCGAGTTGCCCTGCTCCTCTCGTGCCCTGCTTAGAATTGAGCACCCCTTTACACTCACGATGTAAAGAGAACATACATCCGATCTGGCGGACTGCTAACTGAAGTTGTGAACTTCATCGAATCATCCTTACAGTCCCGTGGTCTCGTCTCGTGAAAAAATCCTGTTCAGTAACATGAAATTGAGGATACAATCGAAATGGAGACACGAAGCCTTAACAAAATCTTCCACCAAACTGAAGGGTATATGTTTCCAAGCAGTATGTATCAGACCAGCTTCACAGCATATGAGGTTGAAGCCCGTTTGTCGGCGTATTATTCGTCAAGTGATCTGAATCCTTGATTGCGGGGTCGTTGTATCGAGAACTGCGCAGCAACATGTAGGAAATATGTGCAGACAAAGATTCCAGAATCATGAACGCAACACTGCAGAAAGAAGAACTAAAAAAAGGCAGATAGATCTTGAATATCTTTGGCGCAGTATGGGTACCAAGGGGACGTTATAGCCTTACAGTTGAGAACGTGGAAGAAGAGGAGAGAAGGCCAACAGTGCGTCTCACCTGGGTCTGTGAGCAATGAGCATTGATCTTTGAAGTTTCCTGTTTGAGTTTATTTAACATAAGTACCACTGAAGAGCCCTTGTCAAACAAATAGAAAAGTCTTGCTGGAAAACGTCTATCGTGATGTGGGGCAATCCGGATTCCTGAAAACCAAGGTGAATCGGTGGCGACGTGGCGTGACTTGTGTGGACCGAAGTCCGAGCCGTCACATCAGTGCGTTACAAGTTATATCATCGTCACTTCCATCCTCCATCTCCAGAAACCATGCCGCCAAAAAAACAGCAACCGCAGGGAAGCTCTAGTAAGGTCAAAGATGACAAGGTGAAAGGAATCGTTAAGCCGTTTACCCCCCAGCTGACCGGTCAGATTGCCCTCTTTTCCCTGGACTTTTTCAGACTTTTGGATTGAAGAACGTAGGCGTGCACGTATTTGAATCGCGAACATAGATATTAATGGATCGTACGCAGAAAAATAAATCAGCCAAAGTGCAAAAGCATGTGGCACAACTCCAAGCTCAAGCTGCCGTCACAGGCAAATCCCGAGAGGCAGTTGCCAAAGAGAAGGAACAGCAAATCCGGGCGAAAGCCAAGGCCGATGAGGAGAAACGCCAGAGAGAGGAGGCAGCCCTACTGAAGCCAGTACTCGTCCAACCCAAACTTGCGTTCGGTCAGGACCCGAAGTCGGTGCTCTGTGTGTTCTATAAGGCAGGAACATGTGAGAAGGGGAACAAGTGCAAATACAGTCATGATTTGAATGTCGGGAGGAAGGTCGAGAAAAAGAATCTATACGAGGACAATCGGGATGATAAAGCTAACGGCAAGTCTCTGAATATACTGGGCAATTGTATCAAGGTGATAACTTATTCTACATATATCAGACACGATGGATAAATGGGACGAAGAAAAACTTCGGAATGTTGTCATGTCGAAAACTGGAAACCCACGAACGACAACCGATGTGCGTACTCTGAAAATCCTTAGGGCCTCTTCTAACTTCTATCAGATTGTCTGCAAACATTTTATCGAAGCCATCGAGATCCAGAAGTACGGCTGGTTCTGGACTTGCCCCAATGGTGAAAACTGCATGTACCGTCATGCATTACCTCCTGGATTTGTTCTCAAATCGCAAAGGAAGGCTATGGAGGAGGCTGCAAAGGGGAAGGTCATATCTTTGGAGGAATTCTTGGAGGTCGAGGTAGGACGTCATCGTATCCATACGCTGTCTTCCTGGGTTGTTGACACACACTCAGAGACACAAACTGGGAACAAACCTTACACCCGTAACACCAGAGACCTTTGCGAAGTGGAAGAAGACGAGGATGGACAAGAAGGAGGCAGAAGAAGAAGCGATGAGGAAAGCGAAGAATACACAGGCCGCTGCTGGGAAGAACAGTGGTATGAGCGGAAGAGATCTAGTGAGTCGAGCCTTGGGTTCACATTCCTTGGGACAATTGATGTTAATACTTGCTTAGTTCCAATACAATCCCGAATGGTTCCAAGATTCGGAAGACGAAGGAAGTGGGGAAGAGGAGGAATGGGATCTGGAGAAGTACCGGAGAGAAAAGGAGCAAGAGGACATGGAAGAGGAGAACCAGAGAATCGCTTCTCTGGGTATCGTCTCTGGGGATTGAGTCGGAATGGTCTAAGGAAAAGACGCAAATGTATGAAGATTTCATTCTATTTGGAAAACGAAATCAGTTGTATTTTCCCTCTACTTCAAAGACCCGAACTAGGAGTGATAAGTGAGCTATTTCATTCCTCAAAAAGGCAGCAAAGGCCCCGCTTTGATTGCCTCTTTTGTGTTTGAGCTACAGGCTGTTCTGTGGGTTCTCCTTCTAGGGTAACAGACATAAATATGGTATGAACACCTCGTCAAAGACCGCACTCCGTGCGTTTAGAGAAGATGCTCCATTCTAAATGAAATCCTAGAGGATAGGATGATTCCAAGTAAGAAATTGTCGCTACAGGAACTATCTGCATGTATCAATATCTAGACATGGATATTCGGTGCTATTTAGACATCAGTGCACGAAGGCTCTGTAGAGTATATGTAACGGATATGACCCATCGGAACGATGTCTATTTCGCATGGCTTAACTGTCCTATCCGTCACGAGAATGTTGGCAAGACCAAGTCTGATAAAAGATGCCGCATGACTAGAGAATTTACTTCTCAATAGACCGATCCGAGGACTGCAAAGGGACCAACCCTTTTTACAAACTAGAGAAAGACGCTATCAGTATTGCATGTTGAGAGAGGGGATTTCAAGCACTGTGATGCTTACCCATTCATCTTTTTCGACGCTTCACTTTGGTAACAGGAACTCCTGCTTCCACAGCATCATCATCTCGATCCTTGTCATCCTTCGCATTTGCGATTTTCCTCTTAGGCCTCTTTGATGAGCGTTGAGCCTCCCTCAGCTCACTTGCAGCAATCCTACCGGCATCGTCGACCACTTGATGCATAAGTAGAACCTCGTCCTTATCCATCGGCCATAAATCCAACTGTTTGCCGAGCATCTTTTCAAGCCGCTGCACGCATTCGACGTCGTATTGAGTCGCAAGAAGAATGGCTTTGCCAGCGCGTCCTGCCCGAGCGGTTCTGCCAACTCGGTGAATGTAGTCTTTTGAATCTCTTGGGATATCGTAGTTGATGACTACTTGGACTAAGGGAATATCTAGTCCTCTAAGGGCGATGAGGCATTTATTAGAGGCAGCGAGGAAATCGAAACGTCACATACCGACTAGCAACGTCAGTAGCGAGCAATATTTTTCTCTCTCCACCTTTGAACTTCGCCAGGGCGCTCAAGCGTTGGGATTGTGTGAGATCACCGTGAAGGGAGGTAACGGAAAATCCCAACGTCCGTAACATGATGCTCAGCCTACACGACAACTAATAAGATTCTACCACCATGATCTATCCAAGACATACCGTGCAACAGTGCCGATGGTGTTAGCAAAGATAATAGCGGAACTTCCGTTGAAAGAGTTGGCCAACGAGACGAGGTAGACTTCTTTATGAGTCAAGGGGCAAAGCACATAGTATTGGAGAAGTGTTGGTACTGTCTGATATCTAGAATCCCCTTGTTAGAGAAATGAGGTACCGATAACCTATAGAATCTAGAAAATATGTACGTTGCTGAGATTTCTATGCGGACAGGATTGACGAGGCTGGCTCTTTGGAGCTGGGAAACCTTTTTTGTCATTGTTGCTGAAAACAGGTAGGTTGTTCTGTCTTCCGAGCTGGGCAAGGCTTCTAGGATCTTGTCAATATCAGCGCCAAAGTCCAGGTCAAGCAGCCGGTCCGCTTCATCCAGAACCTAGAATGATAATTCAGCGGCTCAACTTGGGGCAATACGGACAAGACGTACCAGGAACTTGATAGATTTCATGTTGAATCCTTTGGTGGAATGTAGATGATCAAGCAATCGTCCTGGAGTAGCAACTACAATATGGGGCTTCTTAGCAAGCCAGACAGCTTGTGTCACTCGGTCGACATCGCCGCCCACAATACAAGCGCTCCGTAAACCGATTGCTGCACCCAAAGCTTCAAATTGGGCCGATATCTGCACAGCTAGTTCACGAGTAGGTGCTANTAACACAGGCAAAAAGGCCCTTTGGATCATCCCATAGCTTTTGAATGATAGGTATTGCGAAGGCAGCAGTTTTTCCTGAACCTGTAGGTGCGAGTCCAATGATATCTCGTCCCGCCAGTCCAACAGGAATGCACGCCTTCTGAATTGGTGTCGGTGTAGTGTATTTGAGTTTTTGAATAGCTTCCAGAAGTGGTTTGCTGAGTTTCAGGTCTTCGAAAGATTCTATCGGTGTCTCTTCCTCGAGTGTAGACATGCTCAGGGAAAAGTTTAGGATCTGCGGAGGCTGTGCTTGATCAATCCATCACTCAACCGCGGCGTCGCTCTCTTCGATTCATTCCATTTGGGACAGTTTTTTCATGTTGAGTTTGAGTACACCAAGCGAAATAAGTACGTATTTATGAAGGAACGAGATCCCTATACGCCAGTTAATTTGACTAGTTACATAGTCTTGAAGAGCCCATCCAAGACCCATAGAATTTCCAACTAATAGTACCTCGACGGTACTCGACCTATTCAAATTCTGCCATTGTACATTGGTTTACAACATCATAGAGACGACTATTGTGCTCTAGGAATGAAGATTTCGCCACTGGTGTCGCTAGCAGTAACACGGAGACCGGCAGCATGGGTGTTTTCCAATGCCTCTATGATTGCAGGGGGTAGAGTGGTGTTCCACCAGGAAACGTCCAAGGACTCAAGACAAGCAACATGAGCATTATTAAGACGTCTCCTTGAATAAATGATATCCAAGAATTCTGAGAAATCCTCCTGGCGAGATTCATGATCATTCATTGTAGAATTGGATATCGACAACAGGAGATGGCTCAAGTTCGGCAGGAGGGGTGGCGCCGCAGCAGAGGGGGACATGCCAGCTGAGAGCTGGGTATACACCTCAGTTTCTGTATGTTCGTATTCGGGATTGCCGAGGATTGAGAGGCTGAGTGAGAAGGAAGTGACATTTTCTCCAATGGTTCTGAGCAGTTTACAAAACACAGCAACGTCTTCGATCAAAAATTTGGAGATGCATATTGTTTTGATCTTGCAGCCTGAACGGTCAATGAGGTCTCTAAGGGCATCAATGATAGAGCCTTGATACCCATCGTCTGTTTGTTCACCGTCGAGCATCGTGGTCGCAAGAGCATCAAAAGTTACAGTTGTCAACGAGGGGAGCACGCATGTTCCTAGAAGTTTCGTGAACATGGCGCAGGTACGGTCAAATCCACCGTACAATGTCAAATGAGAGAGCTGAGAGTGTATCGGGTTCGAAAGCCTTCTTTCCATCCATTGACTTGACAGGTGGAAACCTCCGGGGATGGTAAGACTTCTCAAAGCGGGACACTTCTCAAGACAAAGGATCGCCGCATTAAGAACATCATTACCAAATGGTGTATCTTGTGCGGCCCGCAATTCAACTTCCTGAAGTTGAATCCACGGGAGCGTCAATGAGCCGGAAGGGTAGAATGATATGGTGCGAAGTCGTGGCCCAGCAGCCACAGCTTGCCAGAAAGCAGATTGATGTTTAAGAGGAGCTTCGTCGAGGATGAGATGCTCGAGTGCTGAGAATTGCAAGTTCCGAATGAAGTCAATTGGCGCCCTCCCAAAAGACATCCGCAAGCTTCTCCAACGGTGAGACTGCTCGACCAAAGAGAGCACATCCCCACATGATGTTTTGAGATCTAATTCAATCTCGAGTGTATGTTCCCCGGAATGAAGCAGTATCGTGGGCACGACAGGCATCAACCNTTCGATTCTGCGACCTTCAAGTTGTCGAGGCCACTCAATGCGTATGTTTGCCCATAACCCTTTCACGGAGAGCGTAACGAGATGCCAGCTAAGACATACACGTCCAAGCACAGTGGCTGGAGCCGTAACACACTGTCGCGGCTGGACAGACCAAACATTAGGATCACGGTTCGGGCGAGGAGGCGATATGGTGATTGGCCTGTCTCTGCAATACTCCTGGAAAATCCGACCAAGAATTTCTAGAGGAACCCTCCTGATGGGGGCAAGAATAGACTGAGAATTATCAACGTGCTGGCTGAGCTCCCGTTGATCTACTTCCAGCATAGTGATCACCTCTTTGAGTCGTGCGATCTCATTGCTACATTTCCTGAGGTCAATTTGGGCCGAGTTGCATAGGTCCTTCACCCTCTGATGCTCCAAATCTGTCAATCCCTCGTTTTTGCGCAAGNCGCTTCAGAGTATCAAACGCACGGAACTCTGCTAGCGTCTTGGTCAGTTTATCGTAGTCGATGGTGATTGGTGCCATATTCTTTCTCCCATAAAACGTCCATGTCAGTGTTTCATTTTCTGAGGTAATAACTGTTTCGTTACCTTTCTAGTAATCCAAACTAATAATCGAACTTCGTTTCGTTACCCGCCTTGCACTGGAAGATCGAGTTGATGGTGGTTGGTTGGACGTCGTGCTAACCGTGCGAAAGTAAGTTTAATAAACTTATCAAGTTTATTAAGTATTTGAGTAGATAGAGGGGATTTAAGACATAATATAGAAGTGGCAGAGTCTTGTAGCAGTCCCATACGTCCAACACAATATGCAAAACTATCGACTGCCTCTGAACACTACTGAGGGACATCCGCTGGGGGACAGACTGAGCACCAACTCTTGCGGACGTGCACTGATCAACGGCTCCAATGTGTCTAGTGCTGAAACAGGTCTGTATGGTAAAAGCTGGTAAAAGACAACAATTAGACTCAGTGGGTGATAGAAGATCGCAGAACTTGGTTTCTGCAGGAAGGTTGTCCGAATGAAATGTCAGGTGAAGACAATGCACTTCTGGAATTATTCGACCCTCCCNTTTGAAGCTCGGGATTTAGGCAACCTTGTGAAGGCAACCAGTGAGCGGCGTGACCTTGTGTGACCGACGTGCAGTAATCTTAACTACCACCATGTCGCGTATTCCCCAGCGCTCGTCGCGTTCGTTAAAGCCCCCGACGACTCCAGAGCCACGAATTCGTGCCAAATCTGCAGTCAGAAGTCCAACGCCGACAACACCAGCTAGAACGCGAACCAAGTCTTCCGCTGGTCGGGCAACTCCTTCAAAGCCTAGAGAGGAAGAACCGCCAGTTCCTGCCATGCCTACACTAAGTATTAAAGAAGCAATAGCACTGAAACGTGCAGAAGCCAAGAAAGCAATGAAGGCAACCGGGGGAGATGGATTGAACGACACGGGGACTCTGGAAGCCGCAGTTCCCTCATCTGGCCCACCACCGCCCATCGAGGACGGCAGGTGGTCGACCAAAGAAACAATAGAAAGAGCTAGAAGTACAGGTGAATTTCGTGAATTTTGTCTTATGTCTTACTGAGCTCATGAGCAAAGGTTTCTGCTGAAGGCTCTGTCAATCTCTCTTCCCGCATCTTGCCTTGTCTCCCATCAGCTCTGTTTGAGATTCATCTAGGAATAAAGGTAGAGCCTCTGAAGTCTGTGCCGAATGAACCATCCATCGCGGATGGTCGCGATTCCCCAAGGAAAGGCGGTCAACCAACCTGGTTCGAAGCACAAGACTTGCACATCCTGAAGGCATGGAACAACGAGATCATCGAGTTGCAACCAGAGATATCCATGTTTGGCTCTCTCAAGGTTATTGACGTGCGTTAGCTTCCCCCATCTACCTCACCGATCGTCTCTAACCAATCGGACAGCTTCACAGAAATAAGCTAGAAACTCTTCCCGAGTCGTTTGCAGATCTAACAGCTCTTACCACTCTTGATCTTTCTGAAAACTCTTTGATATCCCTACCGTCGAACTTCTTTACCTTGCCAGAACTCATTTCGCTTAATCTATCTCATAACAACCTCACATCTATCCCTTTCAACGGCCCCTTTGCAAACGGGCCTCCGAAGGAATACTCGACCTCTGACTTTTTCACTCCAGCAATCAACCGGTCTACGTCACCGCTACCTAGACTCATGATACTCGATGTATCTCACAATAAGATATCCAGCGCATCCATCGATCTCACTATTCCTCCAACTCTCACTAAACTTAATCTATCCCACAACCCCCTCCGCCAATCTCGCCAGTTGCTTTCCACGCTAGGAGCACTACCTAATCTCAGAGAACTTCGAATGGCTCATTCTGACATCGGGGACGACTCCTTCCCCATGGATCTGTTCAAAGTCGGAGGCATCCCACCATTCCCAAAACTTTCGATCTTCGACCTGGAAGAGACGAAGGTGCTGCTGGAAATCGTCAAGGGCGCGCTATGCACGATGAAGCAACAACTGGCCTATGAGTTCGCAACGGATGATATGCAAGAGCCCCCCGACGGAACCACCCGCATTAGTGTTGGGAAGAGAGTCGTTCGCGAGGCGTGGGAGTTAGAAATCGAAAGAAAGGCAAACGCAAGAGCGAGACAGGCTGCCCAGCCAGTGGAGAAGGAATCATGGGAATTTGAAGCAGACCAGACTGAAGGGGCCAAACGGAGGATGAGAGCTGCAGCCGCTGCTGAAGCTATCCCTGCGCCTACGCCAAAAAAAGTTACCTCCACGACGCGAAATGTCGGAGTCGTTGCGAAAGAGGCATGGGAAATCGAGGCAGAGCAAGGTATGTCCTTATTCCATGGCTCTAATGACAATCCTTAACCCTGTGTCAGGTTTACTGACGGAGGGAGGTAAACGACGAGCTCGTGCTATGGCTGCAGCCGCCGCCGCGGAGAAAGAAAAACAGGCGGAGACAGCAGTGCTCGGCTTGGGTACGCCCCCAAGGACGCCAACCCCTGGCGCAAGTCTAGCGAATCCTCAATATTATTCGTCGTCATCATTGAAGTTGATCCTACCGCCTTCTACAGCGCCTGCGAAATCGCACGCAAGAGCATTCTCCTTAGCTTCCGGGCCAGCATTGGGGTCTTCCTCAGAAGACGTTACGGTGCCTACTCCTACCTTACCTCTGTTGGAAATCGCCGCACAAACATTTGCTGCGACACTCAAGGTTCTCATTCTAACGAACAGACGTATGGACAAGACTTTCAGCGTCCCTTCTTCTGACATCCCTCTGCTCCCATGCCTGGAAGAACTCTCTCTGGAGGGATGCAACTTACCCGACGTCATTTCCATATCCTCACCTTCACGGGGGACCGAACCTCTCATTCCTCTCTTGACGAGATTATTCCCCAGCCTTACGAACCTCAATCTGTCTTACAACTCTCTTACATCCGCATCTATCACCACTCCTGTTCTATCCTCTATTATTCTCCAACAACTACCTCTCCGGCCTGGATTGCGGCAACTGCACTTGCGGGGCAACCAGCTCACAGACTTGGATGGACTCAAGGGCGTTGCGGATTTGTTCAAAGGAAACAGAGACGTCCCGGGCTGGAAACTAGATGAACTCGATTTGAGGGATAACGAAATCGGGAAGATTCCACCNGAGGTGGGTTTGTTGCCGTTGGATGTACTATTGGTGGACGGGAACGTATTTCGGGTACCGGCGAGGAGGATTTGGGAGAGGGAGGGTACGAAGGGGCTGTTGAGCTGGTTGAGAGGAAGGATCGAATAACAGGTGTTCAACTGAGCATTAGGAGGCGTGTGCATGACTATTACTGTATGGCATYGTATCATATATCCCAAACACATTTCGTGGACTACCGCATCTCGCATTCCGTGAGCGTACCGCCGTTTTCCTTCGTGCAAACGCTASATTATATTGTTATCGGCAATGGGCTTTCCAAGTCNAAGCGTGAGACACGTACAATTGCGCGCAATAGCCTGCATCGCCCGTCTTACCATAGCAGGGTATTCTAGAGTTCGTATTAGTTTCCGCAGAAGGTAAAGAGTATACATATTCAGGATGGGCGGTACTCACTCTCGAAGCTTCATTACCCCGCCNTTCGAATCTATTAGCACGCTGTGGTGCGAGGTTGCTGTTTCGCTGCGATATTTTGTCCAAGTAGCTATCATCACTAGTTTCAGTCTTCCACTTCAACCAGAGATTTGAGCCGTTGAACATACCTGATAGAAATAGGGTTCGATGAAACACATACAGCAATTGTACTGAGCAAGTATAGCAAAAACGATAGAGAGTAATGATGGATGTGCATAGCAGACAACATGCGGGGAAAGCTTTGTGGGATAGAACGTGCAAGATAGATTGTGAAAGGGATGGTGTTCAAAGATCAATCAGGTTCGACAGGTCTCAATGGATTGCAAACAAAACCAGGTTCAGTCTGAGACCCGAGGTCTCAAGCCATGGAAGCCCTGTTCGACGGCCTACGCACTGCTGTGGGCAAAGTGTTTCTCAATGCAAATATGAGTGTAATCTGCGAGTTCGATGTGAGTAGGTAGGACCTTTTCTGGGGGGAGTGAGAAAGCATTTTCTATCCGGGATACGGTTTCGGACTGGGAGGTGAGAAAAGCGAAAAAGTGTGACGTTTTGCTGCATTTGAGGGCATTAGAGATTGATAATATATTCACAATCGGGCCCTTTCTGCTGACGCGGGCGAATTATATCGGAATCGGCATCGAGGAGCTCCCATACTTAGTGGTACAATATTACAATTGGACCCGGGTACGTACGGAGAATAAGCGGGCAGATTTTGGGCACCTTACATACTGGAGTTTCTCGGGACCNAGGTGCGTGGCCACCGTTTCATTACTTCCTCTTCCACGTCGATTTCGTGGCAAGCCAAAATCTCAATATCTTCTCATTCGGATCCTTGTAACACTACCATCCCAGTTTCCCGCTCGTCTGTCCAACATAATTGACTTCATGCTACTTTTTGTTAGGAGAAAAGCCACGAGAGGCAGCGATCTTGCGATCCTTACGGTTTAGCTGTCTGATTAGCTATGCGAAAAATGGTGTGTGATTGCCGTCGGCGCCAACTTTCGTAACTCACGTGGCCATTAATTGACTGCGGGAACAAACCCGGGTTGCTTTGTTTCCTGACTTCCAGTCTTCCACCAGTCCAAGTTACTCAAGGCTATGGCATCTCCTTGACACTGATCATTGACCTGAATCTGTTCCTCTGCCAGAACATAACCCCAGCATGAACGCGACAATGACTTCTCTTTCTGGAAGCCCATTCCTATAATCTTGCGCAGTCGCAATTGAGCAATTAGCCCGAATTGACCTCGAACACGACTTTGAGCGTTGTTGAGCACGCGTATACAACACAAAAAACSACTCGGATCCGAATGCCTGATCGCTGACACCCTTCGATTCCGAAAAATTGTCCAGTTATTTACTCTGTACGATGGATATACGAATCATGGTTGTCACTGCGGGTTTGGTGGGTGTCAGAGAAGTTTCTAAAGTGTTCACGATCCTAATCTGCGTGGTATGTGCATCTATTATCTTTGCACATGGACATCCCAATCTTATATCAGCACAGGATGTCCTTGCTCTTCGCAGTACCACGGTATGGCTCTGGGGAGTCGATTTGAGAGCATACATACAAGAAAGCTGGATATACACGGTCAGCAGTCCCATCCAACTAAAATTAGATCTCGCGCGATCATGTACATACGACTCAATACCCGTTCTATCGCGTCAATTGTCAAAAGGGTGCATGTGCTCATGTTAGGAAGTCCGGAACGGTGACTATGCTACAGAGTTGATGGAATGTCGAGAGCCCGAGAATATGGGATCGTACGCGCCGCAGCGTCTGAAGACGCTTCTTCAACAACCTGGCAATCCACAGTGCATTGGGAGTCGTATAAAAGCCTTTCAGAATTTTAGAACTGCCCCTCATCAACTCTCACTCCCTTTACTTCCATCGAGCCTGGTCTCGTTTTATCGGTTTTTTCTTCTCCAGACAACTGCGGGACATTTTTTAATCCGTTCATTATACTCCATTCCATTTTCCCAACAACTTACAACTCCATCGAACACTATGCAGTTTAACCTCCTCGCCTTTGTGTCCCTGGCCCTAGTTGGGGGTATCTACGCTCAACCGGATTGCGGACTGCAATGTTGGAATCAAGCGTTGACTTCAGGGAACCCGAACAATTGCGCTTCGTAAGTTCTTATGTCGATGTATTTCTGTTTCGTTCACTTGACTAAGAATCGATCTCTCAGTGCTGATTTCGACTGTCTATGCAACCAAAGCAACTTCGCTAGCGCTGCGACACAGTGCTTTGACGCCTGCAGCGACCCGACCACTGCGAAGCAGTTTGTTGACAATCGTTGCTCTCCATGTAAGTTTTTTTCACAGATTGACCATCGTCTTATTTAATAGATTAACTTTTATGTTCTATAGACACAGCTACCGCTGCCCAGCCTGCTACGGATACACAGCAGCAGGCCAATCAACAACAGGCTGCCGGTGCTCAGATACCTGCGAAGCGTCAGGTAAAGCCCGCGCCTCCTCCCAAGCAGCCTGYTCCGCCCCCTCCTACCAAGCGTCAGGCAAAACCTCCTGTGAAACCCGTGCCTCCACCCCAGCAGCAGCCACCTCAGCCTCAGCCCCCTATCAAGCGTCAGGCTCAGAAACCTGGCAAGCCTGTACCTGAGGCTCAACAACCGCCACCTCCTCCACCTCCRACGAAGCGTCAGGCCAAGCCACCTGTGAAGCCTGTGCCTACTCCCAAGGAGCCAGCCCCGCCGCAGCCTCCTCACAAGCGCCAGGCTAAGCCACCTGTTAAGCCTACGCCTACCCCCAAGGCTCCGGTTCCACCTCCTCATAAGCGTCAGGCCAAGCCTCCCGTCAAACCAGTTCAACCAGTTCCTACGCCCAAGGAGCCGACGCAGCCTCGACCTCCTCAAAAGCGTCAGGCGAAGCCCCCTGTCAAGCCTACTCCTACTCCTAAGGCCCCGGTTCCCCNTCCCCACAAGCGTCAGGCTAAGCCGCCTGTGAAGCCGGTGCCTACTCCTAAAGCACCAGCTCAACCCCAGCCTCCTCATAAGCGTCAGGCGAAGCCCCTGTCAAGCCTGCCCCTACACCCAAGGCCCCGGTTCCCCCTCCCCACAAACGTCAAGCTAAACCTCCTGTGAAGCCGGTTCCTACTCCCAAGCAGCCGGCTCAGCCCCAGCCTCCTCACAAACGCAATGCTCAGCAACCAGATAGGCCTGCACCCGCACCGAACGCTCAACAACCTCCTCAGCTGCCCAAGGATGTCCCGCCTCCCCCCCAGAACCGCGCTAAACGCCAGGCTCAGCAACCCAAGAAGCCCGAGGACAACTTTCTGCCCCCTCCTCCTGCAGTTGAGGACCCTCAGGGACAGCCTCCGAAGTTGAACTTGAGGTGGACGAGAAACTTGCATTAGGATGGAGTTGTAACTTGTCAGTTGGGAAGTTAGATGGGATTTAATGTTTCGGATTATATAATACAGTTGTTTTTTTTNGGTTAGCTTTTTAATCTGTTTTTAACGACTTGGTCCTGCCTTCACAAGTTCGATTGTTATCCAAGTTATGCTGAAGCTGACGAAATCGTAAGTGTCGTTGGTCTTGCTCTGATTGATATAAAGGATCTGCCATCCCGGACTTTGCAGATGATCGATGATCACCTATACTATATAGCGGTATAACCCAATGAGTATAATAGAATCGGACGCAAGAAATTTATGAGGAGTCGACCGTTAGCTTTCTATAAAATTTACTGGGGTACTTGAATCCACTCGTAAAGTAAGGAAATTCTATGGTAGATCAGACACAACCTTGATGTGCATAATTTTTTTCGACTGGACGTCAACGCGTCAACGAGGCCCACGTTTTGGCATGGGAAGTAACCGAGCGGCAAGCACTTCTGTCTCTGGACAGATAGTAACTTTGACCATGACATCCATCACCTCGACGAGGCTTCGACTTGAACTGTTCTATTGAACATCACATTAAAATACTTGACATGCACGCCGACCAGGCTGATGTTTCGAGCTTTATAGAGTGCACTTCTCCAAAGAACCTCGAGTAGGGTGTGGCGCCTTGAATATGCTGGCTGAAAATTCATTGAATGCATAGAGTTCTCAGCACAGAATGAGAATCTCGCAAGGAGAGGGGGGGATCAAAGATAAGTAAACGGAGCTGGAAGTTCAGAGGAGGTATTCTTAGTAGCAGGCGAGTAGCCATCGCGGGCGTTTTGGAAAATAGCAGAGTCGGGGCTGGAACGATGCTGGACATAAGACCCCAAAACTATTATTGTATGTCCGTGAAGGCGGAGATGGTATGTAAATAGACCTTGTTCAAGTTCTCCCTCCGGGAAACGTGCAAGTGATCTTAGCGGCGTAGTACGATCTTAGCCTACGTCTAACGTATACATGCACGGGATACTCAGAGATATCCAAGCCATACCACAGTATGGAGAATACCATGGATTGCTCAAATTTACCACCTGTTTTCAATGCTTGGGATAAATCAGCATATCCAGATTTATTTTGTTGGATTTATTCCTCCTTTCAGATTGCTGGTGGAAAAACCAAGCCGGTATTTCCAAACGTGTTGCCAAAGGAAGAGATTAAGTYAGCGCCGCAGCTTTTTGGAGCTCGCCAGGGATCCAGATATTCCATCGCTTCACTCTCTGAGAGTATAAAAGCAGCAGATACTTTCCTAGAACTCTTCATTCCACACCTTTCACTCTAGACAACCATCTCATACAATCAACTTCAACTATGCAGTTCAAATTCGTTTCTCTCCTCGCCCTCGTCAGCCTCGGCGTAGTCTATGCTCAACAAGACTGTGGCCAGAAATGCTGGGACAACGCTGTGGCGTCCGGAAACCCAGGCAACTGTGCTGCGTACGTATTGTCTCTCTGCAAGTGATATATTTTTCTGACAGGCATTTTTCTTCTACAGCTCCGACTATAGTTGCCTCTGCAGCCAAGGGGATTTCTCCAACGCTGCAGCTCAGTGCAACAACGCATGTGGAGAGCCCCAAGGTGCGAATCAGTTCATGCAGGACCGTTGCGCTCAGGGTGAGCTATACGTTCTTTTATATCCAGCAGCGCAGTTGCTTGATAATTCTCACAGGAAATTCCGCCCCTGCACCTCGAGGTGAGCCTCAGGGTGAGCTATACATCGTTTTTCCAGACAGCACCGCAGTCGTTTAATAATTCTCAGGAAATCCCCCTCCTGCACCGCAAGGGGCGCCTCAGGGTGAGCTATACATTCTTCTGTTGCCAGCACCATAGTCATTTAATAATTCTTACAGGAAATCCCCCTCCTGCGCCTCAAGGTGAGCTATACGTTCTTTTGTATCCAGCACCGCAGTCGTTTGACAAATCTCCCAGGAAATCCTCCCCCTGCGCCTCGGGGTGAGTCTCAGGGTGAGCTATACATTCATTTGTAGTAGCTAACACCGCGGCAATTGTTTAATAACTCTTTCTCAGGAAATCCCCCTCCTGCACCTCAAGGGGCGCCTCAGGGTGAGCTATACAGTATTTTGTAGYCAACACCGCAGTCGTTTGATATAATTCACATAGGAAATCCCCCGCCTGCACCTCAAGAGGCGCAACAGAAGGGCCCCAAGAGGTTGAGGAAATAGTTATTTGGAAGGAACGTAGACTCCATTCTATAGAGGAGTCTTATTAGTGATGTGACGATGTTATGCTCAATGGATTGCTTATTTGTGTGGCTTTTGTCCATAAATGTGGGGAAAGGCCATAAAAGTCAAGAAAAATTCAAACGCGTCTCAGGCTTTGAAATGACGCGTCTAACGCGTCAAAATGGGTAAATCTAAGGGAAGTATAAAAGGAAGTCTATTTTTACATCCGCTGGTACTATATATCCGTATATAATAGGTCAATCGCCGGAGAAAGGTTGTAAGGTGGCAGAACAGTGGTATAGTATCGCCACAACTGCGGAGTTTGAAAATAGACGTGGCGTTACGGGTTTCCCTTTTCCACCTTAGCATCTTACCACGACGGTTGCTTACGGCCTTATTCACTCTGCTATGATATGACAGACGTTCAACGAGAGCTTATATCCTTAATCAAAGCTCGGAAAGTCTCTACTCAAAGGTTATCAATTAACGTAGAAGCTTGGATACCAAGATTGGAAGAGGAGGAAATAGAGGTGCGTTTACTGCTTGATATCCGGGCAATCATGAAACTAATTAGTCTCCAGGAGAATATGAATTCTCCAAAAGATTTTGGCAAGGGAAGTACGCGTGAAGTGTACGTTGGTTCCTCCTTTTGCACCCAACAATGTAAATTCATATATGTCCAGTAATCTTTCAGCTGCGAGAGCTTCCCTGAAATCTATTGGTCCTCCACGTCCCTTACGACCTACGTCGTCCAGCTCTATAAACTCTTTGAAGCGACCGACTCTGAATAAGGTGCAGACTGTACCAGCTAGCTCAGCTAGAGCACCGCTTTCCCGCCCTCCTTCAGTTTCCCGCAAACGAGAACCAATTCCCATCCAGTTTATCCCCTCTCGATCGGGTGCATCTTCTGTCGATGCCCCAACTATATCTCTGAGGACTACTACACCACCCCCTACTGTCCGTCCTGGCCCTATTCGTGGCATTCTGGGCCGGACTGCTTCCCAGATTAGTACGCCAGTATCAGCACGAGTACCAGCTCACCCTATTACTCGAAACTCTTCGTATATTTCTCGCACTCCTTCTGGTTTCCGGCCCGTTCCCATTCCACGCCCGATCACGAACGAGGACCGACGACGTTCTCGTTATACGCTGGCTGAACGGTCGCTCGCCCGAGCAGCTGAGCATATGCAATTGGAGCCGAGTCCAGAGGAACTGAAGATACGCATATTGAAGGAGGCTACATCGGCTCTTAATGCTCGTGCACAGGAGGCACAAGAGCATGCAGACAAGATTAGAACGATACTCTCAGAACGAGACGCGGAGGATTATAAGGAGAATAAACAGTGCCGTTGGTTTGAAGAGAAAAGGAAGGAGGCACTGCACGAGCAGGTTGTCCTGGTCTCCGGAATTATCGCCAATGGTGCTTGCACTGCAGACATTTCAGTGAGTTGCGCACCTGCCGACCCAAAGCAAGCCCACCTGGTAGAGTTTTTCGACAAGTCACCTACTCGTCTAACCTTCAAAAAGGCACCTGGCTCTCCCGATCAGCTCACACGCAAAGTTGTTCTCGATACGGTGGCACCGCTGAAACTCAAGCCAACACCAGTCAAACGAACGTTCCAACAGGATCAGTCCAAGAGAGACACGGTTAGCAGTACTGCTACATCGTCTACGTTCGCCTCTCGGACATCGAATGGTACTACTCTGTACTCTCATGAGGAAGAAGACGACAGTGAGTTCAAAGACACGCGTGGTTACTACCGTGGGAGACCAGTATCGGCTGCAGCTCCAGAAATCATCACGAACGGCATTACTACCACTCGTATCACAAGTCGTGTTACTTGCGTTCCTGCTCGCTTTAGTCCACGGCTCCCACCGCCAGCCAGAGCTTCTATTCTCTCTTCACCTAGCTCCCCTACCCGAACCAAGTCGGATAAGAGGGTAACTATAGATGAGTCTATTAAACCGAATATTATTCCTCCTGGAGACGTATTCTCGTCCGATGACGAAGATCAAGCACTCCCTAGCTATGCGAAGGAACTGCTTGACTCATTCGCTTTTGAGGGCTTGGATCTTCCCTTGGAACTCCCTCCCCTCCCTCGTGTCGATGGCCCACAGACTCCCACAAAGCCTAAACACAAGCCCACACCGTCATCTACACCCAATCGTCTAAAACGCCGTATCCGCCCCTTCTCTCAGCAAATGCCACCTCCGTCCACCGATGCGGATGTCACCGTTTGGGATGTCCTTTCCCCCAACTCATCACGTCCAGATCCCAAGCACAAGAGGCATCGATCCTTCTTTGGCGGAGATCGCCCTTCGGCGCTGCTTAATCTCTTGACACTGCCCAAGGCCATGAAGAGACCGATGCAACGACCAATACGGGAGCCTGTAATGGAGGAAGAGGAAGAGCAGCCCTCGACTCCCAAACGTGGTAGCGTGCTTTCTATCCTTAGTGGTAGTCCCCGTGCTGAGAGTCCAACCAAGCGCGCTAGCATAAGGACAACCGACAGTCGGACGCGAAGGCTCTCGATCTTTGGAGCGAAGCGTCCGGAGTCGCCTGAAGTCAACATGGCAGATGTGACGATGAACTTGGGTAGGCTGACTTGGGAAGGAGATAGGGAGGTAGATGATGTGTATGAAGAGGCGAGACATGTTGATATTCCCGAACCAACGCGGGATGCACCACGCTCGCCGAAAGTGACGAAGCGTATCTCAAGGATGCTTCGTCCTGCACCGTAGATGCGATGCTCTTGTTTGTTTCTGTGCTCCTACTTTCATGACCTTGCACGCCCTTTTTCTCATTCCCATACATATATACCCTCCCGTCCATCTAACCCTCGTACATCTTATTCTTTTATATTTGGTATATTTTTATGGAATTAATGTCCTCGTCCTCATATGCCTCCACTGGTTCTATACTAGTAAACGTTCTGTACATGTAATCTTTCTTTCACTTCGTATTCCAGGTTGCCCTTTCCACACTCGTTCTCTTACCTTTGAGCCATACGAACCTTCCTTTGTCTAACCCCTCGTCGTTCGTTCCTTTCTTTAGTTGTCTGGATGTACGCTGACCTACCTTGATCTTTGTTAGACTACTCAAGTCGATGCAGGTGTTTCATGCAGATTATAGAGTCCAAGCCCTTTTCCCAGTATGTTGCGCACTTTGCGTTTTTCAATAATGCAAATAGGGAAACACCTTCCTCTGGGGAGCAAGTATCGGCATGCTCTCAATGTTGTTTGTCGGTTTCTTTTGTTGGTTTCACTTTTACCAAGTGTATCTCAAAACATCGGCTGGCCTTCTTACAAGAACAAGAAAGAACACATAAAAGACCTGAATGCCTGCTCGGTCAACGTACCTCACCGATATGGCATCACCTGGGAGAGCACTTTTGCTATGGTATTGCTGAGCATTCTCGCAATGTCTGTTATTCGTTGAGGAATTGTTATGGTCAGAAGTATTTTCTCCTCTGTTATGTGAAGATCATCCAGTGATCAAGCACTCATATTGTTATGATTGACGAAAGTCCTATGGTATGAAATACAAACAAACAACTCTTAAGACCCTTGGCTAGAAGGGAAGAATACCTATCTTCTCGAGTGCTATGTTGGTAAATCAGCCTCGTTACTCGGTCCGCGATTCCCCAAAGACCTCAACCATATCCACTTCCCCTTGCGTACAGGCGCTGGTGGCGGAGCGGCAAGCTTGACTTCATAAAGTGATGGATCCTGGGCTTTCTCGTTCGAGTATCCCAATGTGGGAACATCCAACCTCCATTCCCCTACTTTCTCATCGCTCGGCCTCTGCTTCTCCACGTCTGGTAATCTGACTTTGACCAAACGACTACCGGTCCATTTGCTGGGTTTCGGGGACCGGTAGATTTGAAGGATTCTTCTCCCAAAAGCATACAGAAACAGCATGAAGGATAGTATGCCCACAGCGACCATGAGCCAAAGCATTGTGTATTCAGACCTGGAGCAAAAGCACCCCGGGTGAGCGCTTGAACACGAGATAAAGATTGTTGGAACGCACATCGTGAAGAACAGCAGAGCACAGAAAACAAATGAAACAAAAAATGAGTGAAACGAGCTCGTGCTACGAGTCTCTAAATAAGAAAGAAATAGCCGCTAGGGCGGGAGGAAGAAAGAGTGGAAGTGGGTGGAAGTACAGGAACAAGCCTGGGAAGCTGTGCAACGCGGCAAAGGTCCTGCCTCGGGCCACAATTGTTACCATCAAGATGAACATAACAGTGAATAGACTTCTATCTGTCCCATTTGTATAATATAATATTTGCGAGACTATAATCGGAACGCCACTGAGAAGAGCGCCCTCACATCATCCTCTACGTTGGTAAGGCTATGGGAGAGGAAATGCACACCCACCCACCCTAGCATCCAACTTACTGCCTGTTCTTTCAGGGACGATGAGAGGCAGAACACACAAAGCTTAAAACAATAGCAAAAAGAGCGCCGAAGTGTAAACAGGATGGTATAGAGGAAGAAACAATTAGGCAGACACTCTGCCCACAGCAGTCCAACTCGGATTATTGAGCGCAATTTCACCAATGCCACCATCCAGCACCGCATCCAAAGTCAGTTGCAAATCAGGAGTAACTGTTACGTGCCCCTCCATGTTCCAGACAGCCACCGCTACAGTACTGCAATGGATGATGTTCAGAAAAAGAAGAGAAGATTCATGACTTGACATACTTTGTTCCATGATAATCTAATATACCCTCATGCACGGGATATTTAGCTTGAGGACTAAATTGATCAACAGTAAGGTGGTGAAGAATCACAGAAGGTAACACAACAGACCCCAGATTTGCGACTCTCTTTCCCATCATCCACCCATTTACGAAGAGATATGCTCTGCATGGCTGCCCCAATTCCTCCTGGAAGGTGAACGACATCATAACATCGAGTCCCCGAGGAAGATCCAGTTCAAAAGTGGTCACGAAGAAAGAAACACCGGCACCAGAAACTGATAGGTCATCCCGGGAGGTCCATCCAGAAGTATCGAAACCGGGAAGGTGCCATCCTTGACGCTCACCGAAGAGCCCGCCTTCGTTRAGAACACCGCGRGCCTTATCGGGGAAACTTGRATRTGTCATGAGTTTCAAAGGGAAATCTGAGGTGGAGGAAAGACGYACTCGAGATARCCTCCGACCTTTCCTTGGACCTTCCAATCCCCAAAGACACCACCATTATCCAACGAGAAGCCACGGATGCCTCGAGGRGATCTTGTGTAGTCAGCAGTATTATCTATGTTCGTGGTCAGTARCCATYAGTTCAAGAACCAGAYARGAACGAAGTTTGCACACATCCAGTCTGATCCAAACCCATATTATCCTGTCRGAGTTAGGGATATATGAATCGAGAAASCAACTCGATTCTGGAAAAAAANCTCACCAAAATAACTGTGACAATATTGTTCCCGTCTGCAATTAGAGCTCCATCGGGGAATGTATACGTCGCATTGACTTCGTCGATTACGTTCGCGTTTCTGGTTGAACTTGGTAGCACAAAGTGAGCAAGAATTTAGTGGTATCCCAACAAACAAGGGAAAGATGCGAGCCYACTTTCCGTATGCTGTTCCCAGGAAGACTTCATTAAGCCAGACAGTTCCAGCAAAAGCTTCGCAAAATCAGATGAGTCGCGCGTACTTCAACTKGRAGTCTTTYTGGCTGKYACCTTGTCCCCCATTCAACGAAAGATTGGTGCTAGTCTCTTCACCATTCGACGTGAAATGACCTCTCCAGACCACAATGTTTTCACAGCTACAACCGCTCCCMATTAGCCAACACTTCGTAGGGCTCCCGTGGATTACTTACTATCCATAGTCACAGCCGTACAAGACCCTTCCATCTCCAAAGTACGGCTTGAAAATGGAGTTCGTGGTCGTATGGTTGGCAACAACCCAATCAGWGTCGTCGTATTCAGGGGATATCTCGGGAAGACTATCCTGAGACTTCCATCCAGTCAAACTAGGAAGCGAGACACCAGTTGCAAGGGTCTCTGAGGCCTGGATATGTCCGACAAAACGGCCATTMGTCGATKCCCCAGACACTTCTTGACCATTCCAAGTAAMACTGTTGACCGTGTTGGGAGCACCAACTACAGTCAAGGTAGTACTGTTTGTGAGGTCACCCTTTAGTGCCAGCCTRGTCTCCTTTNCTTCGAGCGATGCGGTCCGGATGAGGTATGGTCCACCAACAATAACGGTACGAGGCTCCTCAGCAAGGTCCCAGAAGTTCTTGAATGGATCTCGAGAAGATGCRGAGGATAACATCGGGACCCAGAATGTCTTCGCTGTGGCGGAATCCGCGAAGACGATGAGTTGGGATCCGGAGTCATATAGGATGAATAGTCCCGAATCCACAGRAGTGAAAGACTGAACCGTCGCCCCAYTGCTAGTAGTGGCAGTGGTGACGTTGATCTCCGGTTCAGATTGCGCAGTTCCCTTCAAGCTGAGCGCAAATTCGTGCTCTACACCCAAGTCACCATAAAGGAATAGCACATCTTTCCCATTTACGACGCCAGCGAAAAATATTTGAGCAGTGGCGTACTCCAGCATAGAAGATGCGCCAAATGCATAAGAAGTTACAATTATTTTGGACTGCCTTCCTGAGATCGTGATAGACGATGCTAGGAGTGGAAGTTCGATAGAGTYGTTATTTATTGGCACAGTCAGCCTGAAGGAAATCGTTTCCCTAATAYGTATATTAGTCTTAGGTCTTTAGTTGTCAGGACAGAACATACTTGGAGGTAGAATCCAATTGCCGTAAAAAGTAGTATCCTGTTCCACTATCTGGATTTCGTAGAGCGGTGGCTAGGGCGTCRGATGATGATATAGCGATACCAGGTACACCAAGCGAAGTGTTTCCAATYAAATCAGTTTTGAAAAAGTCAGGCGTAGAACGAATAAAATGGCCTTGAAGCTTGAGTTCATCRTACTTTGGTCTGAGCAAKCGAGCTTCKGAGATCTGAGCATAGTTGAKTTGAGTTGAGTTTTCCAACAGCACAAAGYGAAAGCGACTAACAGACGCTCCATAGTCATAGGAAGTATAAACGCCACTGCTGATCCTTCAGCTAGTTTTAAGAGGGAAGAAGGCYAATCACTCACGGAAAAGGGATTCCACCCCAGGTCGTCCCTCTAAGGGGGATAAATCAKAATACGGCTCATCTATAGAGGGGATGATGCATACCCATAGAACATGTAATAGTTGATCAATTTCATGTTGGTGGCCCAGAGATGGTGGTAGAATACATTCACAAATTCTGGGCCTGTGAGGATTGAACAGGGCTCGTATCCTGAGCTGCAATGGGATGGTGTTCGTCAGAAAAGAGGAACAAAGACCATACCAGGGGCATTGGGACCATATGAATCAAACGAGCCGCCTTGAAACTCTATTCAGATATGTTAGGACGTGAGCGTACATATGGATTCACGACAGGACCGAACCTGGACTGTACCATGGTTGCCAACGGTTGACTTCCATATGATACTCGTGGTACCCAAGTGGTAGTGGATGCCATACATCAGGCTGAGAACAATCCCAGCGTTGTGGATACGCGTCCATACTGTATATATAAATGTGAGCGGTAGGTACATCCAATCTGTTTTGAGTTTACTTACCCGTACAAGTCTACCGCTCCCTAAATGAAAGATTAAAGGCGTGGTATCGATACTAATAACGTGGTACTAACGGTACCATTGATAAAATTACGGTTCATTCCAGCATCGTTGAAGGTCAGTGGTACGTCAATAGGAGAGTTGTGATAATAGTCAATGAGATCTTGGTAGTATTCTGCGCCAACGTTCTGACCATATTCGTTATCTGCAAAGCAGGTCAGATACATACATGGAACGGACGAAAGGCTGCAGAATAATATACCGATCTGAATAGCTGTGATAAAATGGGGTTGTTAGTGGGATGGAAAGTCCTGAGAACACGCACATACCAATGATAGGTCCGCCTTGGGTGATTTGGTACGGTGCAGCTTCTTCAATAATACCTTGGATGTATGGAATCCAAGCCTCTCTCCAGTCTTCAGCACCAGTCCTAAGCTTTCCCGCAACTTCAGTAGTGAGCCAGTGAGACATCCCTCCGGCCGAGGTTTCTGCATTTATATACTAGAGTCTCTTAGATTGGGGAGTCCGCAATGAAAAGGAGACTAAACACACTTACTGGTCCAGGCCGAAGTACAATCCAAATGCCGGCTTCCATTGCCGCTTCAAACAGTGGCTTTAACGCGCGATATCCTTCGAAGTCAACGACGTTACGTGAAGGATTAATCATGCCCATATGAGTATAAATACTGATTCCGTTCAGCCCAGCTGCCTTGGTCTTTTGGATGATATCTGGCCATAGGTCAGGTACAGGGAGACGGAACGTATGAAATTCCCCAGAGCTGGTGGAAGTTTTAAAATATCATGAACTCTAAAGTAATTATTGGGGCTTAATTGCTTACTGAAGAAAGATTCTTTTGCCCTTCAAAAACAAACTATAGTTGTCGAAGGTAACATCTTCAGCGTAGAACCGTCTTTCGTGGATAGAGAAATCAGAGTTCAGAGTTGATTGAAGAGAATGTGTATCGTTGGGCGTTGCAATGTTGAACCAAACCAATATTATCGAAGCAATCACTACCCCTAGCGCGAAGGACGTGCGACTTTCTTGCATTGTTGGGACTTGGGCAAAATAACAAACATCTTGACGCCTTTTATTTGCTTTTTAACACGTTGGATTGCCTCATGACTAGATACGAAGCCACTTCTCGAGCAGAAGAAGCTTTGGCGGATTGAGATACCGAAGATGAAAGTCAAGAACAAGTGACTACCGGACCATAGTCGGACCGTACATGCCTCGTCATGCCTTCAAAGGGAAACCATGAGGCGGGATGCTCCATAAAGAGAGCTGTCTTTTTACTATTTTACACTTGTCTGTCTGTACATAAATTGTAATTGAAATGAAATTATACAGACTCCCTGCCTTCGGAAGACCAAGATGGATTGTCGAGCCTGATTTCACCGACGCCTCCATCCAGAACAGCGTCCAAAGTTAGCTGCAGATCCGGAGTCACGGTTGTCCCTTCCTCCAAATTCCACAAGGCAAGAGCAATCGTGCTATAAAATAGGAATCAGGATCAGTGAGCGGTTAGATATTTACCCTCTACATACTTGGTCCCGTGGTAGTCCAGAATGCCTTCATGTACAGGGAATTTAGCCTGTGGGCTGCATAGAACCTGGTTAACGGACCGTGAGGAATGAACAGGAAGTAGGACATACCCAAGGTTTCCAACCCTCTTTCCCATCATCCATCCATTCACGAAGAGTAATGCTCTGTATGCCTGACCGAAAGTTTCTTGGAATGTGAAGGAAGTCATCACGTCCAAGCCGCGGGGGAGATCTAGCTCGAATGTGGTCACGAAAAATCCAACTCCGGCCCCTGAAAGTTCTAGATTGTCGCGGGACTCCCACTCAGAGATGTCGAAGCCTGGAAGGTGCCATCCTTGACGTTCTCCAGAGAGCCCACCCTCGTTGAAAACGCTCCGAGTTTTGTCCGGAAAGCTGGAAGAAGGAGGCAGCCAGATTAGCTCCATTAAAGCGAGAAAATATAGAGAAAATATAGAATATAGGGAACGCACTCGAGATACCCCCCATCTTCCCTTGCACTCTCCAATCACCGAATACGCCCCCGTTATCGAGAGAAAACCCACGAACTCCTCGAGGTGATTTGGAAGTATCTGCGGAGCCTGTGGATTTCCAATAAGCATTCGAGCTTAAGCATCGGAAACTCATGATACATTACCTTCAGTCTCGTCTAATCCCATGTTATCTTGTACAATGGTAATGACATTGTCATCTCCTGGGCGTAAAGATGCAGAGGGGAACGTGTAGTTACGATCTACTTCCTCAATTATGTTCCTGTTGTTGGTGGAACTGAAGGACAGGAATATAAGTGGTATGCATAGAAAAAAACTAGGAACTAGACCCACTTCCCATAGGCAGTCCCTAAAAAGACACCGTTCAACCAGACTGTTGCGGCAAATGCTAGGATGACGGATGTCAGCCCGAAGTCGCCCCGCATAGCAAATGTACATTACCTTCTCCGCCGTTGATAGTCAAGTTGACACTAGTTTCGGCACCGTTCGAGGTGAAATGGCCTCTCCACAACACGACGTTCTCACAGCTGGAGAAGATTCAGGATCGGAGCGCTTGAGAGTAATACGAGCACTTACAAGCCATAGTCACAACCGTATAGCACTCGGCCATCGCATAGTAAGGCTTCTGAGGAGAGGTGGTCGTGGTATGATCAGCGACAACCCATCTCGTGTCATCAAAGTCGGGATGAATTTCCGGCAAACTATCCTTGAACTTCCACCCGTCTAATGTAGGCAAAGGGACCCCATCTTGTAACGATTGTGACACAGTAACAAACCCGACGAAGTACCCTTTCTCAGATTGATCCTGAGCACTGGAAACCTCCACGCCATTCCATGTGATGCTTGTTATACTCTTCGGAGTACCGATGACTGTCAGGAATGCGCTCTCTTCGAGATCACCAGTCAAAGTCAACTGGGCGCCGTCGTTGGTTATGCTCGCACTTCGAACCAAGTATGGTCCACCAATGATGACACTTTGTGGAGTCTCCTCTGAGAGATCCCAAAAGTTCTTGAAAGGGTCCTTTGATGATGTGGAATAGAGCATGGGAATCCAGAACGATTTCGCAGTGACCGTATCAGCAAACAGGATAAGTTGAGTATCTGAATCCCAGAGAGTTACGAGTCCTTGTACCCCTGGAAGGAAGGATACGAGCGTCGTCGTAGCATCCAAATTGGTTGCAGTGAAGCCAGTCTGAGAGATCAAGTCGGAATTGGGGTTTCCGGTCAACCGAACAGCAAGTTCGTGGTCTTGATTGGAGTCCCCGTATAAGAATAGAATGTCCCTGCCATCGATGACACCAGCGAAGAATATTTGAGCGGTAGAATACTCCAGCAACGAGGACGCGCCAAAGGTATACGAGGTCACAATGAGCTTCGATTGCCTTCCAGAGAGTGTAATAGCCGAGGCCGCGATTGGGAGCTCTAGCGATCCATCATCGGTAGTAACGTTAAGCTTGAATGAGACAGTCGAGCTAGAACTTCGTAAGCCACTACGCCTTGCAAAAGTTGTAGATACATACGTCGAGGTGGAGTCTAGATGTCTTACAAAGTAATAGGCTGTCCCGCTATCAGGGTTGCGTAAGACAGTAGCAAACGCTTCAGGCGAAGACACGGCCACACCAGGAACCCCGATAGAGGTGTTCCCAATCCAATCTGTTTTGTAGAAATCTGGAGTCGAGCGGATAAAATGCCCTTGCAATTTTAGTTCGTCGTATTTTGGTGTCAGTAAACGATTTTCCGCGATCTGACAACATGGTCAGAGCCCTGAGATCAAGACATTAAAACAGAACTTGCAGATGCTCCATAGTCATACGAGGTGTAGACGCCACTAGGTCACAGTGTCAGCTTGCACAAAACGTTCAAGAATGGAAAGATCTTACGGGAACGGGAGACCACCCCAAGACGTTCCGCTATGAGAACGGGTGCTCAGAAAGGCTATAA
Organism: Chondrostereum purpureum; assembly: GCA_004354395.1. Taxonomy (NCBI): domain Eukaryota; kingdom Fungi; phylum Basidiomycota; class Agaricomycetes; order Agaricales; family Cyphellaceae; genus Chondrostereum; species Chondrostereum purpureum. The sequence continues at coordinate 6,102 of LBLO01000281.1, read as the reverse complement.
ATAGGCGTAGCTTGAAGAGCCTCATACCCATAAAGCATGTAGTAACTAATCAATTTCATATTGGTTGACCAGATGTGGTGGTAAAATACGTTCATGAAGTCAGGACCCGTCAGGACCGCACACGGACCGTAGCCTGAGTCGTCTACATCAGCTGGTGTTCGGGAAGAAGAGAGAAGTTGGCGGTACCAGGTGCGGTGGGTCCCCATGCATCAAATGAACCACCTTGGAATTCTGAACTGACTATCAGAAGGGAAATGAAAAAGGGGAGGAACAAAAGTGACCTGGACTATACCACGGCTGAGAAGGATTGACACGCATGTGGTAGTCGTGATATCCCAGCGGGACGGGATTCCACCGTGTCGGATTCGAGCAGTCGAACCGTTGTGGATACGCATCCAGGCTAGTCAAAACGTCAAGAGAACATCCTCTCCGAATTGGTCCTTCAGTGCTTACCCGTACAGATCCACAGCGCCCTACCGAAAAGCTTGAGCAAACAGTTCAGAGGTGAAAGGGAGAAACAGGAATACAGTTCCGTTGATGAAATTAGCCCCCATCCTCGGGTCGTTGTAAGTCAGAGGAACCACAATTGGCGAATCATGATAGTAGTCAATGAGATCTTGAAAGTAGGCTGCACCGCGGTCCTGCGAGTACTCGTTATCTGTGGATTATTAGCACCGTTGCAGAAGCACTGCACAACCCCTTACCTATCTGGATAGCTATCGTACTATCAGCCGTAGTTTAATTGAGATTGGAGAGACCTTACCAATGACTGGACCTCCTTGGGTGATTTGGTACGGTGCTGTCTGATCAATAATGCCCTGGATATACGGAATCCAGGCCTCCTTCCAATCTTCTGCACCAGACCTCAGACCTCCAGCAACTTCTGCTGTGGCCCAATGGGCTATCCCTCCCGCAGAAGTTTCTGCGTTGATGTACTAAGAGTCTATATGAGACCAAGAATATGAGAAGGTGCAAATTGCCAATGCTGCTCACCGGACCAGGTCTCAACACAATCCATATCCCGGCGTCCATAGCCGCTTGATATAGAGGTTCCAGTGCCCGAATCCCATCGAAGTCGACAACGTCGCGTGAGGGGTTGACGAGACCCATGTGGATGTAGACACTGATTGCGTTTAGTCCAGCAGCCTTGATTTTCTGAAGGATATCTGGCCATAGGTCGACCACGGGAAGACGGAAGGTATGAAACTCCCCCGAGCTATCCACACTCAATATGATATCTGGGAATGCATTGTACGACACTCACTGCAGAAAGATCCTCTTGCCCTTTAGAAACAAGCTATAATTGTCAAATGTTACATCTTCTGCTTGAAGTTGGCGGGACAAAACAGATGTATCTTCGTATGAGGGATAGTAGCGCGACGACACAACGTTCTTCTGAAACCCTGTGAGTAAGACAATGAACAAGGACGCGACCAGCGTCCCCAGCCAAAGAAATCTCGGTTGTTTCATGGTTGGAGGCCGAGGGTGTTCACGAAAGTTGTCCTTCTCATTTGTACTCGGAAAATCAGCCCCATGACTGGGCTTCATGAGGAAAATAACTCAAAAGCTTCGAGAAGCGGCCTGATAACTTGTGGTCAGAAGCAACAAGTTGGAAGTCATGGTTGAGGCCTTGAGGGACTATGCGGTCCGGATATTGCTCCCCGATAGAGAGCCATCAATTTTGATGAGACCCGAGTTCATGATAATATGCCTCCTCCCGGAATTGTCCCACCTGTCCTAATATAATCCTATAGCTCTTGGAGCACTATTTTTGGCCAACAATAAACGTCCTATATCTTACGAGATTCTCCAGAGGTCCCGATGTATCTTCTAAAATAAACGCGGCGTTCAAGAGCCCAGATTATAATTGTAAGCACTTCAGAATCGTAGAAATAATCCGGATTTTGACATGGTTCATCTCTGGTTCAGAAGGGGGATTGTGCCATCCAGTCCTAAATTTGACGTTTCTTATCTGAATACTATGTGCTCAGAATGCTGTGTCGGTCCCTTCAACTGTTATACCAGTGCTAGTAAGTCATAATGTCCAGTGGGAGACAGACGATGATTCATGCACATTTTGTGACGTTCGTCGATCGTGCTCTTCAAAATACATTTCCTTTAGTTCGCATCCTTACAAAGTATTTTGTATTTTCTTGTACTGGTAAACAGTGACAATCTTTCCTACGCAGTACATCCCATATTGACTCCATCGTAGGGTCCTAAATGCATGTATAGATCGTGAGAATCTGGAACGACGAAATGTATAAACAATCACCTGAATGATCACTTCCTTCACCGTCAAAAATATTCTTGACCATCCCAGTCGTACATAATTCATTAGTGTTATCTTGTCCTACAAATCAAGAAACAGATCAGTAAACTCGAAAGTCCTAGGAAAGCGTCAAATTTCACCGGGGCAGAAGACCCAGTCGTCATTATCTAGTATATGCCGCTCCCCGGAAACATGACGGAAACCGAGAAAACGTCCTGAGTAACGGATGCTTAGTTATTTTCGAGTAAGATAGCCCTCAGAAAATACCTGGTAGAATGGGGACAATGTCTTCCCTGGAACCAGCGGATAAATAGAAGATTTGGAAGATTCATTTCATTGGCTCTTACTCATTGTTGATTCTGACCACACTCTTCAGGTTCTTATCGACATAGTTCGCGAATTCCTGGTTTCCAACCTGCATTGAGAGCTATCGATCAGCATCTTGACTTCCGAGCAGTAGCACGTTGCTCACACGGGGAGCTCCATAGCCAATAAAGGAAACGCTGATGGTACTGGGGAGGTGTAATGGAAGGTAGACGGCATCAAGCAATGCAATGGCAGCACCTACAAACGCACGTTTGCTCTTAAGAGACTTCATCGAGAAAAATAATCTCAGAGAAACTCCTTTACCTAGCGAGTGTCCAGTGACGGTANCCTTCTTCGCACCATATTTCGTTACTCCTTGTTGAAGAGCGGTAAGAATCTTCGTCGCAGTACTGTTGGCCTATATTAGTCATGGCATTTTATTGATTCTGGGATATGTTCTCACTCGGCGTGTGATTCCGCGAAACCACTATGAACTTTGATATCACTGTTGAGTCCAGGGAACAAGCTCGTAGACAGCGGCCGTAGAGTGATGGCGGCGTCATTCAGCAGAGGAACGCTACGAGGGGCCCAACGTGTGTCAGCTTTGGATTTCGATGTCATGATATGAGTGTTACATTTTCGAAGAGTCCGTCCCTTGGTGCCCCACAACGAGAGTCTTCAATGTTGGGTCCCACCCGACGTACCAGTATTGGATCGTCGCCCCATTTCCTCCCGATGCGATTGGGACGAAGCTCGGGTTGGCGGCACATTTCACTGAAGAGATCTCAGGGGGCATTAGCAATCGAAAANCATGGGGTCCTCACCTCCGCAATTCCAAGCCAAAGTCTGCTTGGGCTCACAAGCAGCGACGGCAGCATAGTAAGTGAAAGGCTTGTACGAGTTGATTTCAGCTCGGGTGACCGCTGTCTGCCGTTTAACCGGGAGGGCGCCGACAAGCAATCCCAGGCTAGCAAGGAGAAGAACGGACAGCGCACGCATTGACGCGAACATGGGGGGCACAACCAGGGAGGAGGCTGCTTCGACAGTTCATCTTCATCTCCTATATATAGCTGTACGAGCTTCGACTGTTGGACAGATCAACAGCCAAGACCGAAACGTGAATCTGCCTATTTGCTGATGACAGACTGGATCAGAGAATGAGTTGAACTTGAACGCCTAGAGAACGAACACTCTTTGTGTCACTGGTTCGTCTTTCCACATGGTCTCGGGCAACGTTCATCTCCGCTAGAGAGATGTAGATTAGTCTTCAATCAGTCCCAAAAGGCTTGGGTCATTCACAACATCGGATATGAAGCAAATATAATCACAAAGTAGTGGAGCACGAAAGAACTAATAAAAGTAAGTCGAGGATCCGAAGAATGAACATACCCATATTCGTCCTTGAGAGTTACAGGTTGCAACACTCGAAACAAGCATATTAGGGCTGGGTTAAAAATTCCGGTATTTTTNACACTGTAATTTTTACCTGTAAAANTTACATTTTTACATTTTTTACGAGGGACCCTCAAATTGAGGTGTAATTGGTAAATGGCGAAGCGGCCGTGTACCTCTGTATGGATACATGCAGTGCTCCGTACGTCATATAGGACAKCAAATGTGCACGCGATTCCTGGCCTATTAAGAAATTGGATGCGATAAGAGAACAGAGCGGTCCAACACAGAGAAACTGACCGCTCCAATAGAGGCTACAACTAAGCTTACGACCCCACCGAGGAGGACAGTGATAGCGACGCAAAACTTGGACGAACCAGCAGCAGTAGCAGTACCACAGGAACGGCTAGTAAGCAAACACAAACACCAAATCCTCCCCAGAAGCTAACCGCATGAGGGGTGGAATCCCCGAGGACATCCACCTTCCCTCGGAAGAGGTGGTAGAAACTGTCGCCCGATTCTACGAGAAACCTCGCTAGCAAGGCGCCTCCAGGTACGTCCAGCAATGTATAATGCTCAACAGGATACTAACCTCATCATTGATCATCTTGCCAATGAGGGAGGGTCAGACACTGACCGAGCTCAAGCAGTTCGGTCTCCTCCTCCTATGGATATCGTGCGGATGCAGGGGAAGAGAAGAAATGTTTCAAGCTATGAATCGACGAGGTCTTAACAGGTTATAGATCATCGCAGCAAGAGGAGGAAACAGAGTGACAGTCAGCAGAAGCTTCCACACACCAGAAATGGTGCATGAACACTTGCTGAATGACAACTCAATATGCCGAAACAATCGCAGACCCCATGGCAATGAAACCGAGATGATTTGCGAAGTGGGACCCGTCCTTGGCGTGTAACTATGACTCGAAAGACACATGAGACGCTGAGGATGAGGCCACCACAAAGATATCTGCCGCCATTCTGGCGTCCCCATGCCTGCATTCGACCTCTAGCTAGCTAAGTGTATGAACTCGCTCTATATTCCCATACGGTGCTACCATGAGATATCAATGTGCAAAGTGATGCTTTGTCCTTCGTGTTCTCCGCTGTGTCCCACGCCTTATCCGTCTATCGGGATATCTTAGGAGCTGAACTCGTTATACTACTTACATTCTGCAGTATAGTCCCTCACATGAGCGCCAAGAAAAGCAATCGTAGGATCATTTGGAGACGGACCGAATTACAAGCAACTTGGAAATGGCCCAGTAGTTGGGAAATAGAACGCGATACGTCTACGACTACCCGTGTCATGTAATTCACCTCAATATTTTCCCATATCGTACATATATTCGTATATTTGAGTACCACCACCAGTCTGACAGGATGCGCAAGAATTCATGTTTCAAAAGGGGCAGTGGCTTGCCTTATTATGAATTACACGTACATTTTCGACATCCCTTGAAGTGAGTTCGCTTATATGACTTCCTGAGCTAGCTCTGAGTCTGTGCCACAACGGCTTAGAGAGCCCGCACAGCCACTAGACGGTTTTCCGATGAGCTTATTCACCCATGTCATTGTCAACAATGGAATCTGCATGGGAGCANCGATGAGGGCCCCATCTCCCTGGGTTTCTTCCTCCCTCTGATACTGACAGTAGGTGCTCAGTTATCCTATGCATTTGGTGCTTAAATTTGATCTTCGAACTAGGCGGAATAAGCATTGCATCTCTCCAGAGTCTTCTTGCCCTTGTCCTATCGACGGCCAGGTAACTATTCCTGGGCAGTTCATATTGCCGTAGATATTGATGATCTCTGGAAGACGTGCTTTCAGAATAGTTTGGCTCGTCTTCCTCTTTCTAGCAATCATATTTTTGTATAGTGGCAATGGCAAATTCCCTGGTAGGGTTCAACTAGCAAGTTCNCACTTCACTACAGGCGGTGACCCCTTTTTTTTGACNAAAAACACCCTAAAAAAAAGGTCTAGTTAGTTCTTCAGGGTTTTTTATGACAAAATACAACTAGTTTTTACCTGACAAAGACTCAAAAGAAAGATATAGTTTTTCTTGAGTTGTTTCTGTCGAAGAACAAAAAGTTCTTTGACACGTTTTTATTCCCGAAAGAGTAAAATAAAAGTAA
>LBLO01000280.1:0-32309 GCA_004354395.1 Chondrostereum purpureum | reverse complement strand
GTCTACAGAATCTATCAACTCTCGAAAACGCTCACTTACGAGAAGATCGGAATCTACTCCTCCTTCTCATAATCCTCGCGAATATCGAGTCGTCGATGATAACGATAACCCGTCAATACCACCTGAGGATTCTTACGAATTCTCCTCTCCCAGACTTCCGTTACAAATTATCGATGAACCAGTTCCTGTTCTATCTGAACTAAGGGATCCTATTCCGTCTTCAGACATAGATTACTCACAGGAATCTCAGGAAAAATGGCTAAGGTTTCCATCCTTCTCCGGACGACATCGAAGGGAAGGAAAAGATTCAGCCAAGAATTCTGAACGCCGAATGCAATGTCTTATTATCGGATCTCAAAGGTGGAATCGCAATGTCCGAGGATCAGATCGTTTGTCCAGGAAAGTTGTTCGAGATCGTTGGAACTTCATTCTTGAAGCTATTGAGGCTGTAGTCTCTATGCCCATGGCTTATCAGACTTTAGATAATGAAGAAGTATACCAAGTCGATTCGAATAAATTCACTGAACTAGGAAATATGCTCTATGAGCTCCTCAGCAAGGCCAGCATCGCATTTCATATCAGTGGTAAACCTGAGCCTGAATTACCGAAATGGGGAGAAAATAATCAAATCGAATTGTTCTATGACAAGCACGATTACGAAATATTAGGAGTATGTTATAGAGCAGAATGCGAATCTTTTATCGGAATATTAGACGCCGAGTTTGATTTTGAAACTGATACTCCGAGAAGCGTATTACTAGATAGGGCTAAAAATCAACTTAACAGGGAGACTAGCGAAGAAAACTCGAGTGAAAGAAGGGTGGATCGAGACTCGAGTGTTAATTCAACGCCACTTCGGGCTAGTCAGAGTATGGCAGCTGGAATTCCTTTACCATTAAGCTCAGAGGAAGGAACCCCTACGGGGCCATCATCTTATTCAGAAATACCTCGTGGAGAATCTTTGCAGAATACTCCTGTTGTTTCTAACTTCACACCGAATCCTTTTGCGGTAACGCCGCAAGTTCTTCAAGGTTTTAATCCTAATCAAGTAGGTATGCCGGTAGTATATCCGAACACTTATTTAGCGGGAAATACTCCCTTCTATCCCTATGGAGCTCCCAATTGGAATAATTATTACATGGGAAGTAACTGGATTCCTACTCCTATACCTACTATGCATAGTGAAACTATGAATCCTACTGTTTCTGCTTCCCGTATTCCTGAAATCAGAATCACTAATACGGAAACACCTATTCAACCTATGCGCAGAGCCCCTTCTCCTTTCACCACTATACACGAGCAATATACTAATCCGGCTGATGTTCCTAGACATCGAACGGCGGCATCTTTGCAGCCGAACGCTTTCGGTAACAACTTCGCAAATATTCGTCGTACTATCGCCTCGCAAGTCTATAACGAAGGGGATAGGAATCCAAGTGAAGATAATGCTATGGATAGAGGGAATTTGAATCTTCATCACGGAAACGTGCGCATGAGTCAATTATACTCACCTATAGCCGAACGATTCAAGAATCGAAGAGATATTCAAGAAAATCCTAACGTAGGACCTTCTCGACAACCCAGAGGACCTAGTAAAGGAACTTCGGGAAACTTCTCCAACTCGGACAAAGAAGTTAGCAATCAGGGATCTCGTAGAAGTGGAATCGGAGGTACTAGTCTTCCGGGTAGAACTCCAAATCCTCCAACAGGAAGCGGAAATAGACCTAGTGGAGGTTCTGGATTTTCAGGTGGCGGAGGCCCCGGATTCCCTGGCGGCGGAGGACCCGGATTTCCTGGCGGTGGAGGTCCCGGATTCCCTGGTGGCGGAGGTCCTGGATTCCCTGGTGGCGGAGGTCCTGGATTCCCTGGTGGCGGAGGTCCTGGATTCCCTGGAGGTAGTGGACCTGGATTCCCTGGTGGAGGAGGTCCTGGATTTCCCGGTGGCGGCGGTCCTGGTCTCCCGGGTGGCGGTGGTCCTGGATTTCCTGGTGGAGGAGGACCCGGACAGCCAGGTGGCGGAGGAGCACCTCCTCCTCCTCCTAACGGCCCTGATCCGTTAGATGATCAAGTGCAAGGCAATAACGCAAGACCTTTACCAGAAATTCATTTTGACAACAAACTAAAGATTGATATGATACCTAAGTGGAACGGTAACTTGGATCAGTTAATTAGATGGTTCAGGAAAATAAATTCTTTAGCTGAAATGTCAGAAACAGTGTTCGTGCAGCTGGGAAAATGGGTTCCTCGACGACTAGAAGGAGTTGCCGAGCAATGGTATTGGTCCCTGCCTGCAGATCGTCAGCGAGAATTCGAAACTAACTGGGATACTTTAAGGAACGCTATAGGAGCATTCTGGACTAACCGTCGCTGGCTCGATAAGATTCGAGCTAAAGCCAATAAGTCTCGATATCGAGATAGTTCTAGCCCTAGCGAAACTCCCAGTGAGTATTACATTCGTAAAACAGAACTCTTGCAAATAGCTTACAATCTTACCGATTCGGAAATTATAATGGAGGTCATGGAAGGAGCTCCAGTGGCTTGGGCAACGGTTCTAACTACGCAGTTATACCGAGATGTTGTTCAGTTCCAACAAGCCATTAGATTTCACGAAGACGCTCTGCTACGATTAGGAACTGATCGACCAACGTATTCGCGACCCTTTTATAAAAGCAACAACCGAAAGGAGGAAGATCGAGCTAACGTACGAGTAAACGCTGCGGAAACTAATCGTTTCCCTCCTCCTAAGTTCCCAAGGGATGATACTAACATCTCCAAGAAAAAGACGCCAAGGGATATGAATGCTAGACCCTGTCGGCATTGTGGGAGCCCCTTTCATTGGGATCCTGAATGTAAACACGCTTTTAAAGCGAAGAAGTTAGCTAGAGTTAGCAAAGTGGAAGCAAATTCAGAAGATATGGACACCGATAGTGATTATGAAGACTTATATTACGGACTATCCGAGGATGAATCTTCTCAAGAACCTGAATCGGGTTTTTGAGCACCCTTCTAAACGCTAAGCCGTTGGATGACTCGAATAATCTAAAGGAAAGTGAACCTTTAGAGGAGGAAAATTCAATAATAGCTATAGAGAAGGGTGATAGCAAGATTTCAGTATCTCCAGGAGTAACCGAAGATAAAGACACTGGCCTTAAATATCCTTGTACGACGTATCGCGTACAAACTTCCTCATCGGGATTGAATAGAAGAGCTCGAAGACTTCTAGCAAAAGATCTTAAGAAAATAAGTTACAAGGCCACTCACGAATTCGGAAATAAAACTGGAAGACCTATTCTGGAACTCCAGAAATTTCAATCACGACCACCCGGATGCGCCTTCTTGGGATCGAAGGCTACTATAGCTCCTGCTTGTGTAGGAACCTTGGAAGAAAACCCGTTAGAAGTCATTATTGACTCAGGATCGGATATCACCTTAATCTCAGAAAAGACTCTAAACTCATTGCTTGCCAAACCGAAGATAAAGGCCGGTCAGAAAATTAGTCTAGTACAAGTTACAGGACAGACCTCTATATCCGGTTATATTGCTGTGGACTTGTACTTTGAGACTAGTAAAGGGATAATTAAAATGAATGTCGAAGCTTATGTGGTTAAAGGCATGAATTCTAAGTTCATCCTAGGAAACGATTTCGCTGATCAGTATTCAGTATCTATACTTAGAAAGGAAGGTGATACATACTTAAGATTCGGCGATTCGTTGGGAGAGATGAAGGTTGAAAACTCAACATCTCCCTCTTTAATCGATGAAGATGGGCACGCGTTCAAGGTGATAACAAACGCTAGGTCATTAGAAAAATTTGACTTACGGAGAAAGCATCGTAAGAAGCAACGAATTCGACGCTTGAGTTCCAAAAACCAACTAGACCGAAGCGTTAGAGCCTCGGGCCGTACCATAATAGCGCCCGAATCAATAGCGAAGGTTCCAATCAGAGTGAATTTCCCTTCGCACTGCCCGCACCTGTTAATAGAAAAGAAATGCCTAGGTTTTAGTGAAAACGAGGGTGCACTCATGACCGCTGATGCTTTAATATCTAAAGATCAGTTATTCGTACAAGTCGCTAACTTCACGAAGAGACCGGCGGTCATCACTGATGGGCAGATAGTTGGAATGAGTCATGACCCCGAGGCATGGCTAGACCAGGAAACGGAAGTAGATCCTGATGTCATACGTCGGGGCATAGCTTCCGTGGGACTAATAAGGCAATTACTTAATTCCAAGAACATGCAAGACGAGGATACAGGAACGACGAGGGAAGAGCAAACTGGAAATTTGCCCCTCAATTTGATAATCGATTACGCAGGACAAATTCAATAAATAGCTCTCACACTAGTCTTTCGTCCTCTGAAACCGGAATTTTAAGATCAGACACCGTTAAAAGTCACTCAGAAATTGAATCCAAAGCGTTCAGAAACCTTATTGAGAAAGACGATCCCAGTTCTCAGGATCCAATAGAAGGGGGACCTAAGACGTCGGAAACGCCGCAAGATGATATCCCTACCAGCAACTTAATAGACGCTATCGATTTTTCTCCCTCATTAAATCCAGAGCAACGAAAGACACTGGAAGGTATAGTCAGAAAAAATGAATTAGCATTCACCTTGGATGGAAGACTAGGGAATTATCCCGCTAAAGTTGAGATCCTACTAAGAGAAGGGGCTCAACCTGTTTCATTACCACCTTTCGCCACCTCTCCCGCTAACCGTATAGTGATGGACGAACAAATCGATAAGTGGATTAGTCTAGGAGTTATCGAGCCATCTAAAAGCCCTGGGCCGCACCAGCGTTCATCGTCTATAGGAATGGAAAGGCCAGAATGGTAATCGACTATCGCAAACTCAATGAGATGGTAATACCTGACGAGTTTCCACTACCAAAGCAGGACGAAATTTTGCAAGCGTTACAAGGAGCACAATGGCTGACGACTCTTGACGCGCTAGCAGGATTCACTCAACTCACCATGAGCGAAGATGCTAGTGAGAAACTGGGTTTCAGAACACACCGTGGACTATGGCAATTTCGAAGAATGCCCTTTGGGTACCGAAACGGTCCTTCTGTCTTTCAGCGCGTAATGCAAGGAATCCTGGCGCCTTTTCTATGGATATTCGCGCTAGTATATATCGATGACATTGTAATATACTCAAAGACATTCGAGGAACACGCTATTCACCTAGATCAAGTGTTCAACGCGATCAAAGAATCAGGAATCACGCTAGCGCCAAATAAATGCCACCTAGGTTACCAATCCCTGTTATTGTTAGGACAAAAGGTTTCCAGACTAGGAATGTCAACGCATAAAGAGAAGGTCGATGCGATTGTAAGTCTGGAAATACCTCGCAATGTATCAGAGTTGCAAGCGTTCCTAGGAATGATGGTCTACTTCTCGTCGTATGTTCCGTTTTACGCCTGGATGGCACAGCCGTTATTCCAACTACTCAGGAAAGGGGTTAAATGGCGTTGGAATGACCTTGAACAAGAAGCCTTTGAACTATGCAAAAAGACACTCATCAATGCTCCAGTTAGAGGATACGCAAGACCAGGATTTCCCTACCGTTTATACACGGATGCGTGCGACTATGGGTTAGCGGGAATACTACAGCAAGTACAACCCATAAAAATAAAGGATCTGGAAGGAACACGAGCTTACGATCGTCTCCTTAAGGCATTTGAGGCAAAGGAACCCATTCCTAATCTAATATCACAGGTTAGTAAGGAAGATAGTGATATACCTGCGAACGGAAATTGGAATGAATCTTTCGAAGAAACCATAGTATATGTCGAAAGAGTAATCTGCTATTGGTCGAGAGTCTTGAAATCTCCCGAAAGGAACTATTCGCCAACCGAACGGGAAGCGTTGGCCTTGAAAGAAGCTTTAATCAAGTTCCAACCCTACTTGGAGGGCGAAAAAATATTCGCAATCACTGATCACGCTGCCTTAACGTGGAGCCGTACATTTCAGAATGTCAATAGAAGGCTACTCACCTGGGGAACGGTGTTTGCAGCATATCCACGAATGAAAGTAATACATAGAGCCGGAAGAGTGCATTCGAACGTCGATCCGATCTCTCGATTACGAAGGAGAATACCTTTTGAAATAAGTCCTACCATGGATCCACGCGAACCTGATATCGAATTAGGCGAAGATCCTATGAAAAATATGTTCCAGGAGATCGGAGAAGAATTCGAGCTTGAATTATTGAAAGTCGCTCAAAAAGGAGGACAGAGAGAGAACTTCGGAGGAGAAAGGACAGAAGGTGAAAGTCCTCCTGAAGAGGAATGTATGACAAGAATCGGAGAAGTAGACATTATCGCGACATTTCTACGATCCCATTGTAATTCTATAATAATCCATATGAGTGATGAAGAACTGCAAAGATGGTTAGAATCGTACCAATCTGACAAACATTTCGGGGATATCTTGGAATCCATGAAAACTGAAGAGGATTGGAGTCAGCCTAAATTTCCACAATATCACTACAGCGAAACAGGATTAATGTACTTTGAGGACTATGATGGAAATCAGAGGCTATATGTCCCAGAAAAATTGCGATCAGATATCCTGAACGAAATGCATAATAATGCTATCGAAGGAGCTCACGGGGGTTATCATAGAACGTACAATCGGGTGTGTTCCTCTTACTATTGGCCTCAAATGTCTCGCGACATTAAGAGATTCGTGTATTCGTGCGATATTTGCCAGAAATCGAAGCCCAGAAGGCATGCTCCAATGGGATTACTAAAATCCATCCCAATTCCACACCGACCCTTTGAAGTAGTATCCATGGACTTTATTTCTGATTTGCCAGAGTCCGGTGGTTACGATTCAATACTAGTAATCGTTGACAAACTTACGAAGTTTGGAATATTCGTACCATGTACGAAGACGATAACGGAAGGAGAAACGGCCCGGTTGTTTATGAAAAACGTGATCGCGTTATTTGGATTACCAAGGCAGATCATTACCGATCGGGATCCTCGATGGCGAGGAGATTTCTGGTTTGAACTCTGCAATCTTTTGGGAATGGAGCGCGCGCTGACTACGTCGTATCATCCTCAAGCAGACGGGCAGACTGAAGTTCTGAATCAAACATTGGAAATCTGTCTACGAGCATATGTGGGACCAAGTAGAGACGATTGGGCTGAATTCCTAGATGCGCTACAACTATCCTATAATTCCACCCCGCACTCCAGTACTAACCTAGCGCCTGGTTATCTACTTTACGGATTTATACCAGACTCACCTGGGACTGTCCGCGCGTACCCATTCGCTATTGATCGGCGTCTACCTTCCTCTGATACACGAGGCGCGTCAATTCTCGCCGAAGAAATTAATGAAAAGTTTACAGCCGAGAGGAACCGCGCCAAGGAATCATTGTTGTTGAGCCAAATCTACCAACAACGAAGTTATAACAACGGACGATGGATACGAGAGTTCGAGGAAGGAGACTTAGTGGTTTTGAATCCTCACTCATTAAGTATGTTGAAGAATGAGAAAGGAAAGGGCCAGAAGCTATTAATGAGATATGACGGGCCATTCGAAGTGATAAGAAAGATAAGTCCTGTCACTTACCAGATTAGAATGCCCGCGTCGTATGGTATTCACCCGATCATTAATATCGCTCACTTAGAACCATATCAGAAATCGCCCGAGGAATTCAGTGATCGACCGGTCAAGAGACTCAATCGAGCAGACTTTGAAGATTTACCAGAGGAAGAGGTCGAAAAGATAGTAGACGAGAGACTAGTCAAACGAGGGACAAAACGACGCATACGTCAATACCGGGTCAGGTGGGTAGGTTTCCCTGCTGAAGCCGACACCTGGGAACCTAAATCCCATCTTGAACGAAACGCATCGGAAATCTTGAAGGACTGGGAGAGACAAAAGCATATCGAGGGTTCAAAGTTGCGAGATGCAAGGAAATAACGGTATGGAGCGACGTAAATAATTCTACCGAAAGAGTATTTAAGCCTACCAACTTCCAGCTAAGTCTTCAGCAAATCAATCATTTGCTTTCTGCGTCTCAGCCTTCGACCACTTCACTGCTAAAATCCCTTTGACTCTTCATCGCGATCATTATGTCTAACACTGTCAACACCGCGGAATCAACCTTCGACTTCAACGACGGCATCATGCGCCTTCTCATGACGATCGTGAAGGAGAATCCCAACTTGAAGAAGGAAGTCAATACCTTCCTGAACGACCTCGAAAACGACAAAAATAACGAAGAAATTGCGATTGCAGGGACAACTCAAATAACAGAAGTAGTTGTCAAAGGTAGTGCATGGTTTATCACGACTGAGGTTAACGCTAATTGTTCTTTCATAGAAGAAGAAAAGAGTGACTATGAACTGTTATACCCGATAGGAACCTGTATAGAAAAATCGAAAAACACTACTACTAGTAGTCCCAGCGTTGAAGTACCTAGGGTACTGAACGCTCCGCCTCCTAGTCCTGCAAGCTCGGTAACCAGTTCCGACGGATCCGGAAGCTTGCCTACGTCGGTATCATCGTTCAACTCTGGAAGTTCGGGTCCATTCACCTATCCAATTTCTCCCAAGTCCGAATTCAAAGTTTCGACGACCAAAGACTTACCAGCGAAACCACCGCAAGCCATGATCTCGCCTCGTCCTATTCCTACAGGACCAAGAGGTTTGAAGCGGGCTTGCGAAGAGGTTCAGGACAACCAATCGGTACTCCAACGCGAGCAACAGCTCATCGTGCGCAATGCATTGTTCGGACGAAGGGAAAATCAATTAAAGAAGCCTTTTATCACCAGCCCTACCGACTTTTACCCCTGCGGAAATGACGCTATGGGAGACCAGATCTATGGTCTTCGCAGCGATAAAGTCGCGAGCATCGTCGAAGAATTAATGCGCGTAGTCCACATGATAATTGATGGATGCAATAACTTCAATCCGCTCCTACGTTCAAACGCGCGTCGCGCTAGACCAGCCTTTGTACCGCGTGGAGTTACCGAACAGTTCGGGATGAAGGCTCCAGAGACGTTGACACTGTTATCACGGCTATCGCACTGCGACCTCTTTACGGCGGCTAGAAGCAGTTTGGAATGGTACAGTCTTCTAAACTTACTTACTGCCTACTACAACAAGATGCAAATCTGGTTGGTCGAAGCCGTAGTTCGTTGCGTACTACAGCACGGTCCAAACACAAAGGCCAACTTTGGAGCAGGAGTTGGTGAGTACTACCATGGTATTCGTCATAACTGCTTATAATAATGCACACGAACAGGGATGGGAAGGACACAGTTTTTCCTACATGCGAAGACTATTCTAGGTAACATGGGATTGCTCGATAAAACACCATTAGACTACGTGAACGAACTAAGAGCAACGATGGAGTACGCGGCGGCCGAAGCTAAAAGGATGGTTGAGCCCGAGGAAACTACGAGTGAGTGCTTCCTGCAAAAGAGTATGAAAAGGACGGCACTAATATACGATAGAGGAGGGAGCAATGATATTGCACCCAAGCATGTCGCTAAGAAACCGCGTCTCTCTAATGCATAAGGCCAGTCAAGAATTGCAATTGACGATTCCGATTACCACTAGGGATCCGCGTGTTCAGAACAGAGACTGCGCGAAGATTTTTAACTTAGACACGACAGAGTTTGAAATGCTCTTAAAAGAAGGAATTTACGCATTTGACGCAGAATTTTACAATAATATAGTCTAGACTGGGGGGGCTATGTTACGGATATGTACATTTTTCACTTACTAAAAGCTATGGTTACTTACATTTTCAGTCTCTTACTAAAAAAAGCGAAGTAGTCTCGACTTGATTCTTGTAAAATTAGTATTATTCAATTCAAAGAACGTGTTCTTTGAATCCTTGACAATAGAAATATCTGTTGTCATTTATCAAACCATGTTGTTCTGAGTTGGATCCAACGAAAGGCAGTGTCGACTTATTTGTACAACGTTGTTCTCAGCAGTTTCCATTTCGGGAAAGCGGGTTAGTGTTGGGGACCTTGAAAGCAAGGTGATTATATTCCCTTCTCGTTCCACCATGATGAGGGCAGTCAGTCTCGTTGGCCATCCTCCGCCATCTTTGAAGATAGTCGAGAAAGGGAGGAAAATATAAAAGGTCGAACGATGTAGCAATACATAGTGTTTCGGTTGGAGCAGCGACGGCCTTGTTATTAGCTTGAAGCTTCCTATTGTCATAAACGACCCCTTCACTTTATAATGTTTTGTACCAGACAAAGTGAAAGTCGAGTTCAAAGCTGTAGGTTTGTCGTTTTTTTTTTTGCTAATGCCTAGTATAGATGCCTTTGAACTTGATCCGTATGACATTTTCAGTCTCGATTCGGATTCACTGTTCTATATGCTGAGTCCAAGACGAAAAATGGTTTCGATCGAGATACGAGAGCTGGCGCTGAACGGGCATTTCGGGCACTCTTTCGCTCTTGCACTCATCTACTATACGACCCTCGATGGAACCATAGACCACACAATCCTTATCCCGCCCGCTCTCTACTACGATTTGTCCAGACTATTTATCACGACTACGACCACATTCATTTCGACTATTACAACAACTATGATTTCCAACAGACTATACTTTGTTCTCGCGTTCTTTGGCGTTCTCGCTCTTATCGGTTTTGCAGTGTTTGTGCTGAGGAGGCTGGTACAGGTGTTGCAGAGACAGGAGAGGACGGCGTGGAGAGAACGCAGAAAGGGAGATGTTGAAGTGGGATTTTTTGTTTTATATTCCATGGCGTATCTGATCCTTCATGCAATTTAGGCTGGTAACGAGAAGCCAACGATTACGCATATTATTATGCCTGTACCAGTTGCACCGTTACACGATCCCGTCCTCACGCCGGGGCCGCATTTGCGCCTCATCAGCGAAAACGCCCTTATTCGACGTTTCCTCCATCGTTTACGCGGGATANGCAACGAAAAGAAGCCTAAGCGGAGGATGTTCGAGAGGAGATTGTCTCCGTTGAGAACTTACTGGACCGAAGATGACGAGGAGTGGGAAGAGGAGGGTAAATCCTTTGCAAGTGACAACAGGCCATTGAGCGACGTGCGCTCGAGGTTATACAATTCGACAAACTCGCCCACCAACGCCAGGGCAGAACAATTAATCCCTGTGGCTTCGACGACGAAGGATCTGAAAGCATGGATTGCTCAGTCTGTAGACGCCACACCGGTCTATATTAATTTTGTCAAGTCCGTGAAGAACAAGAAAAAGAAGAAGAGAACCAAACAGCAGGGAGGCGAGGATAAGGAGAATAACGGGACTCCTCCGAGGGCGGTTATGATGCGTGGCAGCAGCGGATTATAAGCAGTTATATTTGACACTCGTTCTTTATTGCACTTTCTTGCAATCGTTTGCTTCTCGTTCTTACGCACCTTGTTAAATTTTCTCGTCTATATGAACGGCTTGTGAATTGAAGACGATCGTCGATCTGCGCTCACAGCAACGTAGACTACCTATATGCTCGAGTGAACTCAAGTTCCCGGTTCGTTTGAGAAAGAAAAATGGAGACAGAAACATCGCCTTACAAGTTCCCAATACGAATAGTAATCACCAATCCTCCTCGTCCTCCGACAAAAATCCTGTAGGCTTTCCTTTTCCTCTCTCCTCCCTCTCCTTCTCCCGTATCTTTCTCTTCTCATAAAAGGCACCGGACTCTTTATCCTTCCAATGTTGCCACTTCTCGAATGCCCTCTTCTCCTGCCCTTCATCGCCCTTCATTCTGTCCACGGTCGCAAACATCTCATATTTCTTCCTCTGCATATCCTGCCACGCTTTAAACTCGCGCCCCCCGTCGGGTGAATGTTTGTCTGCCATCCCGATAGATGCAGCCAGAGCCAGGATCCCGTCGGTTCTGGCGAACAAGTTGAGCCGCCACACGGCTTTCGCGAGTTGCTTTGTTTGGACGACGTATGTACGCAGAGCGTCCGACTGCGCCGTTGAAAAGAGTTTGTCGAGCATTTCCTTTCGAGTTGCATCGTCTACTGGAGGTTTGGCACGAGTGGGAGAGTAGGAGGATTGGAAAAGGTTTTCGAGGAGGATTGCGAAGCGAAAATCACGTGTAGTGAGCATTGGGAGAGGAGGGATCTCCTTTTCTTCCTCAAACTTTCCTTCAAACTCTTCCTCTACGTATTTTCGTTCAGGGACTGGGTATTCAGGCGCAGGTTTGACGGTATGAGTGTTGAGAGTGACGGTGAGAACTTGTTCATTGAATGGGCGGCATTCAATCTCTGTTTTACTCGGATGATGCTACAGAGCATGAGCTACATTTTTCAGGCCTTATCAAGAGAGATATCACCTTTTCTGCTTTCACAATCTCGTCCATGTCATTCATGAAATCCATCATAGCCTTCCAGTTCGTGAATCGGAACTCTCGTTTCATGCTGACTGAAATGGGAATGTAATTTCTCCACTGTTGTTTTGTGCCCAGGGCAGCCAGGATTCGGGGGCTGGGCTCGTGGGTGCGTACAGCGCCCCAGCCAAAGTCCTTGAGAGGGAGAAAGTACTTGATCATTTCGTCCGGCGATGCCCATGGGGTCGGCCATGTTGGGTACGGCGATGGGAGTGGCGGAAGACCATGTGTGAGGGTGTGACTTGGAGTGGGCGTTGTAGAAGAGAGACGTGACCAACGTGGTTTGGAGAGAAGAACGCGTCGACAGAACATTTTCGGTGTGACGTGCTTTCAAGAAGGCGTGGGAACTTTACTAGGTGTCTATTCTGTCCCTGTGACGTTGTCTCCGCGGATCCGGATTTAGACATGATTTAGGGCTGTGGAAACTTACCGCCGGAGTTTTACTGTAATTTACTCCCAGAAATGCGAAATGTGGCTGTAATATGTCGCCACAAATGCTATTGGTATTAGTATCCTGGCACTCAACCCTTTATTAGCCGTTACAGATCCTTATTTTGAGTCATCTATTTCATATTAACATTGAAAGCTGGTTAAAATCCTCACTTAAGGGCTAGGCCAGTAATGTCTCGAGGGCATAAATTTGGTAGGGTTCAATGATTGTGAAGCGTCAGTCCGTGGTTGGTGCTTAGAAAGTTTGCAGCCGGAGCAGCTCCTGGTACTATATACTTACATACGGACATAATGAGTATGGTAAGCCTGGGAATGGGATGCTTAAGTTCCCCAAACTGAAGTTTGGGCGGAAAATTATGTATCACATGACACGTACAGGGCCGGACTTATTTCTACAGCAGAGCCCTAATATCCGGATTATGACGTCCTTGCCCATCTTCCACCATGACCTCCGAACGAAAATCCAGTGTTCCTTTCCTGGCTATCGAATGCTGTTGCATTGTCAATTGTTGAATAAATCTCCTAGCTTTCTTCTTCTGTTTGAGCTGCCACAAACCTGGGACATGAGAATTGTATCTAAGGATCTGATTCTATGTTGTTCTGGAAGGATATTTACCACTGCGAAATAAGAGTGCCTGACATTTTTCTGCGTCATCGTGAGGCTCGAGGATCCTCGTTTTTCTCTTGGTATTTGTCAATAAATGGCTCCAGCCCCATCACCACCACTCACCCCMATCATATAAAACCTAATGCTTGCTATACCTATGATGTATCCCCTTCTCCACGATTTTTTCCCGTCTCTTTTACGACCAATTATTTTACGACACCACCACCGACAACATGACGACGGCAAGCCAAACGACCTTCTTGGTCGTGTTCTCATTCTACTTTTATGTCCGATGCGTCGCCGCAGCTGCTTTGACTCCTCCAATCCTTCCCCGGGATGTGACCAATTCCTCGAAAGCTGGGCTGGCATGGGCCAACGGACGTTCCGTGGATATTGATCAGTATACAGAGACCGATAAGGTTTCATGGTAACTCCCCTTCAGCTGAACATCTCGACTAATTCTAATATGTGCGACGACAGGTATTACACCTGGTCCCCACAACCACTCTCGCGCTCCCCCTCCGAGCTCGAATTCGTCCCCATGCTCTGGGGTCAACGTCAGGTCGAAGACTTCACATCTTCCATCAACAACACCATCTCTTCGCTCTCTGTCACATCAGTCCTGGGCATGAACGAGCCCCAGGAACGCGGTCAGGCAAATATGTCGCCTCAAGAGGGTGCAGACATGTGGCGGACTTATATCGAGCCGTTGAAGAGCCTCGGTGTACGATTGGGGAGTCCCGCTCCATCAAGTGCGCCTTCGGGCAAGACTTGGTTGTTGGATTTTCTAGAGGCGTGCGATGGAGGGTGTACAGTTGATTTTATCGCCATGCGTAATAATGTTCTTCTTTCTTTTTGAATTTCTCAACTGATCTCCTCAAAGACTGGTACGATGTCAACGCAACGGACTTTATTGAGTACCTGGAGGACTACCACAACACTTTCTCCCGCCCCTTGTGGATCACCGAATGGGCTTGCCAGAATTTCAACGACGCCAACGCACAATGCTCCTACGACGACGTCATCTTGTTCCTCAACACCACCCAGGGATTCATGGACCAGACTGAATGGGTCGAGCGGTATTCGTGGTTTGGTGCAATGCGAGATATGCAGGGTGTGAATGAGGACAATGCCCTGATGACGGACGGCGGGGACATCAATGCACTGGGGAGACAGTATATCGGCGCAGAGGAGGCTGACCCGAGTGCTACGCAAGATGGGAGCGCGGAGGGACCGAAGACGACTGCCGGTGCGCCGCAATGGAGTGATTCTGCACTTATTGTCAGAGCTAATTCTGGCGTAGGATTGTCGGTGCTCATCCTGACGGCGATGGTCATGTTGCTGGCCGTTTGAGTCCCCGGCGCTGTATACCCCCTTCTCATACCAAGAAGGACAACGTAGAACTAGAATGGACTTTAGATGTAGGTATGCATCATATGGACGGGACTAAGCTCCCTTATGTAGTTAACAATTGCATATTGTAACAAATTAAAAACAAGGAAATAAAAACCTTGCCTATCTCATTAGTTTCACCACTAATTCTAGCCTAATCATCCAGTTTCCAAGAGTTATCTTTGACAAGTCGTTCACGTTCCAGTAAGTACTTATCTGGGAACATTGAGATAACTTGGATGTCATAGAGTACTTCGCCACTTACTCTCCTTGTATTTTTGAGAATAATCAGCGGCTTTATGGTAAAACCATCCAACACGGTCATTGCATCCAAGGCAGAAGACGTCAGCTACAGTGTGAACACCAGTACTACGAGAAGTTTATCAGCGAATCTGAAAGTCTAGAGACATAACATACAGCAGTGGACGGTCTTCTTTACGACCCAGTTTCGTATTAACAGCAGAATGCATGAGACTGAACAGTACCGATAGAAATGAGAGGATGTTCGTTACTATAGCACATAGTTCCACGTACTAGCCCCTGCCGTCTCTCCCAGAAAATGATTTGCTTATAAGCTCATCTTGCAGAGCCTATGGGGAAGTTGAGATATGCGCCAAGTAATCGAGATGTGGCACCAACAATGACTGCAGAACATTTGGCGCAGCGGAATACAGGTTTATTATCAAAGATCTGGAGCACTTGAGATCTTGTATCCATCAAAGCTACCGAAGCTGGGGATGGCTGGATTTCCTGAATAGTTGTATACTGGTATTGGCAGAAGTCAAGGTATGGAACCCTGGGTAAACTCTAATCGTTGCGCCGGACCGTGGCAGATCGCCCAAAGTAAATGTACAGCCACGTCCAACTGCTCTGTCACTATGTTAAACGATGACCTTCCTCACGAAGTTCTACTTGCAATCCAACGGGTCCTTGAAACTAACAAATCCTCCAATTCTGACCCCTTTGACAACACATCACCCGACTTCAATACGGTAGATATCTTGAACGGTTTCTTTCCTGATGGTATGGCCACGTACGCGTTAAACGAGTCTATACTAAGAGAAACTCGCAGAGGCATCACTGGCACATACTGAAGAAGTCCAAGCGCGACTTGCAGAAAAACAACGCGAGATTCAGCGGGAAATAGATGTATTACAGGAAAGACTACAACGTGAACAAGACCCAAACAGAATGCAGCTGATTCAGGAGCTTATATCAGTGAGTATCCATCCCATACTCCTGGTGGTCTGGATAAACCAGTCAGTAGGAATTGCTTGGGCAGATGTCTAGAATACGAGAGAAAGCAACGGAATCGGAGGCTGTGGTTAGGAACATTACGAAGGACATTCAAGTCCTCGATTTGGCAAAGAAGAACCTCATACACAGTCTGACAACCTTGAAACGACTTCAGATGCTGGGTGAAAAACATCTACTTCCCTTCGGTAGAACAATCTACTAAAGCTCCTTCAGTGAATGCCCTTGGTCAACTTGAGGACTTGATGCAGACACGGAAGTACGGGGAAATATCTCAGACCCTCTCAGTGAGTTCCTTTTTGCTTGCCGCACTCCTTATTTCTCAGTCAGGCTAGGCTGTTAAAGAAATTTCTGGATCTTTCAAAGGGTTTGAAAAGATCCCTCGTATTGCGCAAGTATGGAAGAAGATACAAGAACTGCAGGGTGCGATCCGGACGAAAGTAGAAGCAGATTTCGACACATTGCACGTCTCTGCTCCATCCTCCTTCCCAACGTTGCCTGAATTTTATGTAGCTATTTCCAGGACCCGGCGAAACCAATCAAACCCAGTATCATTACTGAGGCATGCTTGGTTGTAGATGTCATTGGGCCGGACGTCAGGTCAAGCCTCATCCAACGTTATGTCGCTCTGGAGCTGAAGGAATATCGTCGGATTTTCCGAACTACTGATGAAGCGGGACAACTTGATAACATCTCAAGGCGATTTGCCTGGTTCTGGCGCCTTCTGCAAAGTCATGACTCTGAGCAAGGGCGTGTGTTTCCTCCTGAATGGAAGGTTGGCTGGCACCTCTTCGCCAAATTTGTGGATTTAACACGGTAAGAAGGCTATTATTTGCGCGGCACGCTATCTCGTACTTAGGACTTGGCGAACAGGGACGACTTTACTGGTTTGCTGTCCAAGGCAGGCTCATCTCTGACAGTTAAAGCACTGTTAGGAAACCTCCAAGAAACAACGGAATTTGAACTCTCTATGGTGAAGAAATGGGGAACCCCCGTACGCTGCATCCATCTCTCGGCGTAGATTTCATGCTCATCATTTTCTAGCTGCAAGAGATACTGAGCGAAGGTTCAGCTTCACTCGCTGGCCCACCAAAATCAATTAGCTCCGCGTTTGAACCACATATGAGTGTGTTTATTGACGCACAAGATAGGTTGGAATAGTTCTGTGTAGGCTGTCTGGACATTGAACTCACGTTCTCTAGGGCCATTTCGGACATGCTAGCTCCACATCGCAAGAGCAAGGCGCCTGCAAGGCAGACAAGAGCATCGCTGGAGACGATATCCTCTAACCCACCAGAGAGTGATTTCGAATCCTCCTCCGCTCCCGTCGTATTACCTTCTTCTACCGAACTGTTCTACTTCTATGGACAGAGCTTGGACCAGTGTGCCAAATTATCCACCGCAAAACCTTTGTTTGATCTGTGTAAGGTTCAAAAGAAGTATCTCAGGATTTATGCAGGTGCGTGTGTAGCTTTTCGTGTAAATACTGTCTTCATCTAAAACCAAACAGAGGACGTGCTATCCTATAGCGTAAAAAAGTGCGAACCCTTTATTGTCGATGACGGATAGGCTCACAAAGACCCCAAAGGCTGTCTGCGCCATCTACACGTCGTTCTACAGATTCACGATTAGATGTAAATGAACTTCGCAGCACAGCGCTTATTATCAATACCGCCGACTACTGCCAGACCACTGCGTTAGAGGTCTGCTACCACATAAAACCCGTCCAAATTAAGTTCTCATCGCATATCCACAGCTAGAAGACAAAATCCGAGAGAAGGTAGATATAGAGTTCAAAGAGAAGGTTTCCCTACAGGCGGAAAGAGATCTTTTCGTAGGGTCCGTTTCCCTTGACTACACGCTAGTTTTGCCCCTCAAGCTGAGCATGAATCTGCTACAGCGCAATCTCATCTGGTATCAACGCATTGCTTCGGGAATTCGAGCTGTCTTGCGAACCATCATTCTTAATCATGTCACGTACAATCTGGAGTGACCTGAACCAGGTTACTGGGCACTCTTCCTACGCCGGGGAACTCGTTCAGGCCGCAGAACTGATGATAGAGACGATTAAACCTCTTGTGGAACAGAAGCGGTATCTTCGCAATTTGTTCGATAAGGCTAGCAGGTGCGGTATTTTACAAATACAACAGAATGTGTGCTCATCTTCTTATAGCCTGACTCTTGCTAAGTTTACGAACTCCTTGGTGAAAAGTCGACCTCTAAAGGAGACTGGTGCAGAACAAGTGAGAAATACGTGATAGCTTATCTGCATAACACTAAGTATGCCCATTTCCAGCTTTTAATCGATCTCTCTGTCGTCAAGTCTTTCTTACTGAAAATGCCTGGAGAAGCACTAATTACAGCAAGGTATGTTCTTGATCTTGACTATGTATCAAGTGATTATGACCGACATGTTCGTTCCTGATTAGCTATACTAAAGGAGTCAACAAGAGTGCTGCACGTCTGGAGTCCCTTCTGAAGGTCATTGTGACGCCCGTCGTTAGTGAACATGTTTCAATCAATATGCCAACACAATGTCAACGATTATTCTTAGGATCCCCCTGAAGGCTTCATACTTAACTACACTATCCTCATCGGCGACGCGTCGTTCTCCAACTTCCAAAAGGTATTCAGCTAAAGACTCCGGAGTGATGAGTTTCTCACATTCTCTACTTGACCAGATTTTGGACCTAAAAGGCACACCGAAGGCTGAGCAAAACATGCTTCTCGATGCGTTCCTCACAATAACGAGCACGAAGGAACTGGAAAGTACATCATTCTTATCCTCGCTCGACATGGATCCCCCNACCCTTGGTCAGCTTGGTGGCCTAGCTAGCCCACTCCCGCTCGGTGGGGAGAACATGGCAAGCATATTCTCAGGGCTGGCATCACCACCTTTAAGTGGCCCCCCTACAGGGTCCAGTTCTGCGGATGGTGCACGCCAAGGAGAACAACGACAAGTCTTCTCAGACTTCAAAAGATTCGTCAGTTTCGGGCTGAGGCGAGATTCTTTGGCACCGTCATGAATAGGTCGCCATGCACCGGGCATTAGTACTTAGAACAATCGTTCATTATGTATAAATAAGTAATGTAAGTATATTTACATTGCATGAGTGATGGCGAGACGTTGGTAACAAGAATCTGAGAAGGAGTGTGTCGTTAAAGTAATGTACAAGGTGAGAACCCCAAGGCCGTGTGCTGGGGTGTCCAAAAAATACAACAAAAGTAGATTTGCGCCTATAGTATCTGAGGCAGTCATGCTATCTGGGTCCTCGAGGGGCTGATATCCGGCGGGGTTGAGAACCCGATGTAGAACGTGAATGAACCTGTGAAACGGATGGGAATATCCGTACTGGGGTAGTCTCGTGAGATAGCCTTGAGTTATCGGGCTGTTCAATTAAGTTATCATTCTGTGGGGGTAAAGGAGGATGGGGGGGTAATGTTGCACTTTGAGCCAAGTCAGATGTCTCCGGGCTCCTGCGATCGGGGGTAGAGTCTTGTCGAAATTGGATTTCAGACACAGATTGTGGGACGCTATCGGTAGGAGAGAAGGAAGAAATATTTTGGAGAGATGGAGGGTGTACATGTAGTGAGGTAGTGCCAGGTTTATGTCCTTCGGGATGATGTGGGGATGGCGGTAGTGTCGTTGGAAAAGGGAACAGGTTCGAATCACCCGCAGAAATTTGTGACTTTGACTCTGAGGTCTGAGGGTCAGTCTGCGGATGCTGAGTAGGCGTGCTGGAACTAGAGCTGCTCCATCGGGACTGTGGCTGACTGCGGGTGGAAGCAGAAGCATCAACATTGGGGCTGACTGAGGAATCCCCCACCTCAGAGCGTAATGACCCCTCCGAAGAGCCACTGAAATCGAGGAATGAAGAGACTCGCGATGGTCTGTCTGGTTGAACGGTACGGGGGATTGGCGTGAGCCGAAAGTGCGATAGTCTGGGTGTAGGATCCTCTGAGGAGGATCTTCCTTGGGAACCATCCCGAGAAGGCTCTTGAAACCTTACTTGGCTAAGAGCTGATAGACGTTTCCCAGATGCCAGAGCGGGAGTCAGAGGTTGAACGTCTGGTGGTTTCTTGTCAAAATCGACATTAAAAGGGCTACCGTGCTTGATCTCGACGTCGAGAAAAGCTCGGCCTTCTCTCGATGGAGGAGGTACCAACGCTTCTGATTCGTGAGATGGTATCTCACTTTGCTGGAGATCTTCGAGTCGAGACCTCGATTGAGGTGCTACCCTGGACATTCTTGGACCCAGACTTCGAAGCGCGGCCACATCTGCAGCTGGCCCTAGTATACTAACCGTGTCTCCTCCGTCATCGTGACTCTGAGATACCTGTAAAGGGAACGGAATTGTTGATGATTCACGAACATGACTCGGCGCGTGTCCTTCTGCCGCGTTCCTATGCGACGATAAATGGACTTGCGGAGGTTCTGGAATGGCGAAAACTGGACTGGACAAAAAGGAATGTGTATCTTCTTTAGATGCTGGGGATGATAACCGATGCAGATCTATGGTAAAGCTAGGAGAATGATCTGGTCTAGTGCGACGTTTAAACCATCTCGTTCTGCTTTTCCTCTTCTCGTTGTCTGAGAAACTAGGTCCAGAGGTCAATGATGGGGTGGTCACTGTCATTGACCGCATACTTCGAGGTCTTCGTTCAGCATCTTCAAGCCCTTCTGTTGGGGCATCCTCCAGCTTCTCTGTGGCGCGGGGTTCTCTAGCGGAATCTGAGTGTCTGAAGGAGAGTCCAATCTCTCGGAGGGAAAACCCGTTAAACCCAGTCTCTACTTCTTTCTTCCATCGCTTGAAGCTTCCTGCACCCCCACTCTTCCGTTTTCCTGTGGGGATTGCACCGGAAGTTGCATCCTCCACCTTACTGGGGCCGATGTCTAGTATAGCAATACTTCCTCGTTCACGTCTGCGTTGCTCTCGTCTTTCCCGTCGTTCTTCTTGCAAACGCCGCCTCCTTGGTCGGTAGACGAAAAGATAGAATAGAAGGCCAGATAGCAGTACAAAGGCTAGCACACCGGATAGGACCAGCGCTGCAATGGTCCCTTTGGGAAATGCCGGCGATATCCCACCCAAAGGTTCCGCAGTAAATGACGGCACGGGCATTATCGTTGGTCTAAAGACAGTGTTTAATAAACCCAATAATGTAGCATTTAAAACAAAAACAAGTTCGACTGACGTTGTACTGCCTGTGGCATTAACCATCAGCCCTTCTACCGGGACGATTAAGGTGGATCCATCGGTATTCACTAACTCGAACTGATGTGGTACTGAAGAGTTTAATCCACTTGCAAAGAATAAGAGGGAATTCGACTGTAAAAAGGAGGACTTCGCGGAGAAGCTGCGGACCACTCCATCCAGCGTCACAGAATAATTTCCAGCGTCTGGAGAAGTGGTTCCTAATATGATCAAAGAGGTTCCTAATGATATTATTTAGATCCTTGAAGCTTTATACCATATGTTCAGTGTTATTTACCAGAGAATGAAGACTGTATGGAGTCTCGAAAGGTGGTAGAGCGGTGTGAATTAGTATCACTTTGGAAATCCCATTGGCCAGACAGTTTGACATCCTCCTGTTTGAGAGTTTGCTGAGAAAAAGGTAAACTGGATTCAAATCAGCATCTCATAAGATCAGTGGAATGCGTTAAAGTGTGAACCCACTTATCTGCCGAGCTTGGAAGGGGCGAAGTAACGACGGCTCGGTCGAACACCAATAGGGGTGGTTCCTCCGACGTTGATGTGGAAGCAATTTCTGCTTTCAGAGTCAAAACGTGAGCACCATTGGCAGTCCGTCGATTGATACTAAGACATCCTCTGAAAGTCGAAAACTCTGGAGAGATATAGAAGCACCGTCTAAGACGATTGAATATGCAGCTTTAGTAGCGTTTCCGAGTAATTGGATCCCAGTGCCTGCATATATTCGGGCGTCAGACACTGATGGAAACGCGAGAGGCGGATATTGAGCGTACCATTCCACTGGATCGTCATAGAAGCGCCATTGAGAGCGGTGATGTGACGACTCGTCCCGACGCCTTGATCGCCTTGAAAAGAGGCAAATCCTGAGGCTTCATAATAAGGATTCCAGCCTACAGTAAGGTTTGGAGTGGAAAATGTATCGCCAAAAGGGAAATAAGAGATCGTGGGGGATGTGTCGTCTACATTGAGAACAATATCTGCCATCGGTCTTCATACCAGGATGACAAGACGCAGATAATTTGGACGCGTATGAATAGGATATACTTCTATCCAGTAGTTGGGGGCGAATGGTTTTAGAAAGATAGAGTAGTGTGAGTGCACTCAGCACGAAGCCACAAGAATACGGGGGCGTAGCAAAGTAGATGGTGGTAAGAAGGAAGCCTGAACCTTAGGTACACGTAGAGAATCTGTTGACAGATGAAACCTTACGGATTGTCACACCGGAGTAAAGAGATGGGCGAAGAGCCTCCAGTGACTTTTCCATCATTGCCATAGTATCCGACCTGGCATGAGGGGCGGAAGATACTCTGGTCCTACCCCGGCTCTGGGGTAGCCCTTTTAATTTCGGGCCGGTTTCTAACCCTAACCCCAACGTCCATTTTGCTCACTGTCGTCACTGCGCCCTCCCTGATTCTTGAACAACGACGACGAGACCCTCCAGAGGGTCACCTCGTAACTGTGGTGCTGCACATACTCTCTGGTGAAAGATAATCCATTATCTGATTTTGCTGGTTCATCCGACCTTACTTTTCACCAGCATCAAATTAGGGGTTAGCCACCATCAGCAGATTTAACGCTTTTTAGCACTCATTCCCAGAGGGGTTTCAGACTATCTTCGTGAAACTCACCAACTCACTGTTCTTACATGCACATGCATCTACCTATAGAAGAACCATTTCCTCTGCATCTTGCACACGCTGTGGGGACCCCCAATTTCTTCTCAGCTTTGCTTGCGGAGGTTTATCAAGCATGGCCACCTACATATCCTGTGGAACCTGCCATACTGCAATCTATCCTTCTCTGTCTGGTCTCTGGAAATAAACATCTCATTTTAAGGACTTCTGATGAAGATATTGGCTTGGTTGTAAGGCTCGTTGCTTTGGTATGTCAGCATATTCTTCAATAATGCCATTACTGGTCGCTTGTTGGACAAAAATCCAATGCGCGATGCTGATCTTAATCGCTAAATGCCGCGCTTTCATTCCATCAACTGGGAGCTCTTCGTGGACCACTGTCTACTTACCTCCATGGAAGTAGTCGTAGTTCCTCGGCTCGTGCTGGAGTGCCCTGACGTTGTAGATAGATTACTTGAGATTCTCTCACCCGTTTACATTGTCACCCTTCTGTGCTATAGTTACTAACTGGGTCTCCAGATTACAAGCTCCATCTGTGGCCTATCTACTCACAAGCTCCGTATACACCCTACACCTGCAAGGCATGACTATTCTGAGACGGAGGTCACTTCGGCATTTCTTCGTTCATTGTTCTTTCCTTCTGTGACACCTATCGACGAAGAAAATATATCTAAACCCCGAGCACCGCACAAGCGGCACAAGAAAAGCCATTCCCGCTCACGGTCACAGAATAGTCCTGTTTATGTCCGCTCCCACTCGTACCCTAATGGCCTATCTTCCTCTGGAGATGGGAACTCCTTCGGTGACCCTTTCCTAGGGGATGGATCCAATCCTTTTCGAACCTCGTCCGACTCACCGTTCTCAAGTCCTAAGACTCGTATTATTCCACTATTATCGCACTCTGTTTCTGATCCAACGCCATTTCGAACGACCCGGAACTCAGGAGCGTTCACCTTTCCTGACGTCCTCGTTATTTCTGGGCTTGAAAACGCCGCATTCATCTCACAAATGGCATTGTCTCGCACTTTGTCCGAAAGACGTGTGTTCTTTGAAGATTTAGATACTTTTAACCCTGACAACACATCGCCCCTCTCAAATCACGGGCCCACTCCCGAGATCGGTGGGCTGTCGTCAAAGGCAGACTATCTTTGGAATCTACCTCCCGGATTTTTGGTAGTCTACGTCTGTGCACTGGACCCACGGGAGCGCCCAAAGATACACAAGAGTTTGGTAACATTACAGTTGATTCCCTTCGCCAGCCTGCATGTACTAATGTCTGAACAGTTGGATAGATTTGCCATGAGCACCACGATAATGCCATCAGCGAACATGCGGACCTTGGCGGCGGCGCACTTCCACTCATATCGATCTCCATCAAGCGCTTCTGCATCAGGGTATACACCTACATCTACACCGCCATACGGTGTCCGACCTCTCCCGCACACGCAGTCAGTGTTACCCCAGTTTCCTGTCATCTCCACCACGCTTCTCTCCTTCCTTCGTGAAGCACACACCAAGTCACATATTCCTCCAAATCTGCACTTGTACACTGCGGACCTGTTTTCTGCTGCACGTCATCATTTTCAACTCGAAGGAAAACTCCTTACCTCGAGAGCGATGGAGGATGCTGAAGCTCTGGCCCGCGCCTGGCGTGTTCTTGGTGTAGATCCCACCGGGATAGAGCTCGTCACTCAAATTTCTGGATCCTCGCTTACCTCTTTTTCCAAGATCACGGAGAGCCGCGACAGTTTTGTTGTCCCAGCGTTTTCCGAGGATATCGGCACTGGTACAGTCCTTATTGACCTTACAGCTGATTCACTCGACACCCACGACGAAGAAGCACCACTGGTGGCACCAGTTTTGGATGTTACTGAAACAGATATAGCAAGGATTGTGCCTAGGGTTATGTCTCATCGATTGCGCGTCCGCGATGGCCCAGACTGTGAAATCCTTGGGAGTATAACGTGTCGGGCAGCAGTTCTCGAAGACAAAAAGGGTGAGGACTGTATGAGGAGCACGGTCAAAGACATACTCGTAGGTATCTTGTCTGACGTATAGGGGCTTCAAGTCCCAATGTTTGAGCGGATGTTTTCGAGCCTGGTGTAGATTGTATCTTAGTCAAGGAAGAATAATTCTAATACGAAAGGATCTTTGACTCTATGATTTCTCAAGTGAAGACGACCGAGGTAAAATGCTGATGAGACTGCCGGAGCCGTCGTGCCGTCATTAGACGCGTCCTATTCTAATATTAATAAGTCCTTGCAGTCGCTATTATATCATTCTTAATAATATTACCACCCATCATAACTATCCAACCAGTTGTGTTGCATTACTTTTTGGCCACTGTAAAAATGGTAGGAAGTGACAGTTCCAATAGCGCTGCAATACCCGCCCAAACTGTAGATATTCTGCCTTCTGCAGCGAAGAAGAAAAGAGTTCGTGGGGCTTGTGATCTATGCAAGAAGTGAGTACTCATATCTATCTCAGATGACCATCTATCTGATGAGCACACTGCTTCATCTAGAAAGAAAAGTGAGTACGCTATTACTCTATTGCTTGTACCAGAGGTCAAACTAATCGCTTGTCCTATATCCACATAGTTCGATGTAAGCCCGCCTGTTATACAGCCAGCTCGTCGATGACCGTCTATAACAATGCGTAGGCGATAGCGGGAAACTGATGGGAAACCGGTGCACAAACTGTACTCAAGGTACCATCGGTTGGTCGGTTTCTAGTGACTGGCACTAATAGACACACGCAAGGTGGTTTTGAGTGCACCCACTTGGGTAAGAATATGCATACCGCCAACAATTCATAACCTTACTCCATATGTTAGAACTTTCTAGGGTATGCAAACCGAATTTGCGATCATGTTACTCTCACAATCCCCTTCTCTCGACCATGTAGAATCTTGGCTCTGCCAAAGGGTATACCATTCTGGGCTTAATGTTCTCTTCTTTGACGAGACTTATCGAATATTGGTTTCAGATATGTCGAGCTATTAGAACATCGATTACAAAAGATGGAGNCGCTCGTCAATAAGGTTGATATTAATATTCCTTGTGTTTGTCTGTCTGTCCTACCTCATTCCGAGATAGTTACTACCAGGAATAGATGTCAACCAAGATTTAGACGAAGGCCCTTCTCTGCAGACTGAAACGGAAACAGAAGAAGACAACACTATCCCGCGCATGGATGAAAGCCAAGAGGCACAGGACATGATCGCAAAGCTCTATGGGACTAGTCTCGACAGTCCAGTGAGATTTTACGATGGTGCAAGGTATGCACTGGCCGTATTGGCCTTGGGAAATTAGTAGCTAACACATCGACAAGTGAATTCCATCTCATACAGACTTTGATCAAAGAGAGAGAATATCATCATGGCGGGCTTCAACCTGGTTTAGATCGTTGGCCCAGGCGTCCAGAATTTTGGAACATTCGCCCGGTACGTTCCCTTGTAAAAGTTCTTACATACATGTCTGGTACCAACTGTCTTGTCCAGTGGCATATTTCCAGGCTACAGCCACCTAGGCATCCTGCTTATGAGTTTCCGCCCGCAGATCTTATGCCTGCACTTGTTGAGCTGTTCTTCAACGAAGTCAACATACACCTACCCATTCTTCACCGTCCGACGTTTGAGAAAGCCATCCATGACGATCTTCATTTACATGATTCCCAATTTGGTGGTACAGTTCTTTTGGTGTGTGCTGTAGGGGCACGATATTCTGCCGACCCTCGCATTTTCCTCAACAGCCATCCCGCCGATGAACACACGGCAGGTTGGAAATGGTTCGATCAAGTCTCTGTTGCAAGGACATCATTTGTCAGAGTCGCGACGTTGTACGAACTGCAAAGTTTCGTCGTAAGTGTCTCGTTTTACTTGTTGCAGATTCGGTACGCTGATGTGACGACAGTTGGCTACGATGTACACACTGTCTGTTACAGTTCTCAACCATGGCGATTGGGTCCAAGTCGGTTTCGCGCTCAGATTAGCTCAAGATGCGGGTGCACATCGCCGCAAAAAATTAGACCGCCCTAACGCCACTGATGAATTATGGAAGCGTACATTCTGGTATGTTCCCCTCTTTGTCCCTCCTGCAGACACTAACACCGAGAAGGTGTTTGGTCTGTTTAGACAGGCTTCTCAGTGGGTTTTCCGGACGACCCAGTACGGTGCATGAGGARGAGTATGTCCCACTTTCTGGGTCACCCAGCACTRCTCTGAACGCTTTTGCCCAGCTTTGACCTGGAGTATCCGCTAGAAGTAGACGATGAGTATTGGGATCATCCCGATCCTGAGCAAAACTTCAAGCAGCCGCCTGGGAAACCTTCCAGAATCTCTTCATTTGTACATCAACTTAAGCTCAACAGCATCCTTTCGAGAACATTAAGGACTATCGTAAGCGTCCTTTTTTATTCTGTTATGTTCTGTTTGAACAAGAGTCTGTATAGTATGGTACCCGGAAGCCCAGAATGACACGGGGAGGACCTTCGCCTTCGTTGCAACAGATCATCTCAGATATAGACTCTGATATGAACCAATGGATGGCATCTGTTCCCGAGCATCGTCCGCCCATTTCTCTGTCTTCTTGCCCCAACCTTTGTCCTGAAATTTTGAACAGTACGCTGGAGCCCCTCTCTCTCTGGAATATTCATGTGGCAGTCGGCATATATTTACGCGTGTTTCTACTGGCTACAAATTCTCACCCATCGTCCATTCATCCCCACTCCACAATCTCATTCGTCGATCTCATTCCCCTCGCTGGCCATATGCACCAGTGCGGCGAGGTCGATTGTGAAGATGTTGCAGGTTGAAGAGCTGCGGAATTTTGGCCTTAGGACGCCGTTGCCTCATTTCCAGGTATGCCGAATATTGTGTTTGTTGTTGAAAGACATGGAATAATAAAGCACTTGAGGACAGAACGCAGTTTTCATTGCAGCTGTAGTTCTGTTAATCAACGCGTGGTCAAGTCGGAATTCGAGATCCAGTGCGAATGTGAAAGAGGATATGGGGTATGTTCACATGTGTTTGAATCATGTGAAGGCTTGTGAAAATCGGTGAGATGTTTCTTCCCTCCTGGGGTGTATGGCACTGAACAGGTTCACAGTTATAATGATGCTGGATCACAGTGGTATGTGGGCCAAAATAGATCTGCACATACATTTGATATCGAGTATTCATTTCAGGGACATATTATCTGCTCTCATCTCAGTTGGGGATCCAGCGGAGCCTCCTGCTGGAGGCTCTAATAAGCGCAGCAGAGACGAATATGATTCGTACACGTCCCATCTTCACAATGATTCTTTCCCCGCTTTCTTCAATCATAACCAACAAGAGTCTTCTGTGTTCACCAATGCACCACCTGCTATCCCACATTTACCTTCCCAGATGCAATCGTCTTCTTCCTTGCTCACATCCGACTTTGACTCGAGTTTGGGTTTAGATTTTGGGTCAGCGGTTGCGGACATGAACGGCTTTCCGTCTGGGTTGTTGGATGATGCGGCGTTTGCAGAAATGTTTGCACCTGAGGCGATGTCGATGTGGTCTTCGACGCCGTCTGGGTACCAGTAAGTTTCACCTCTTTCTAAAATGCTCAAAAGAGAAGCTAAGCTGACATAGGCTGGATGAATGGGGCCACTATATTGACTCTTTTAACCAAATGGCAGCTCAGAGTGTGCAAGGGCAAAGTTCCTCGAATCCTGAGATGAAGTGGGATGACAATTTGGGGTTGCAGTCTAGCGATGGTTGAAGTAGTAGCATCACTCACAACAAATAATAGTGAACGACAGACAGTATTACGCGATGAATAATTAAATAATGATACATGGCCATGGGTGATGTCAAGCCTACATCCCACACCACACATTTCCCCACACATCCTGACTGGCCCCTGTCCGCCCTCGTCCTTCCAAGACCGCCTGCCCACCCTCGTCCGTGGAATCCACCCACCCGACTGCATAACTCCTCGCAGCTCCAAATTTGCTGCGGGGGCATCTGAAGCCGAGAAGTTCGGGCATGCTCTGTCTACACTCGTACACGACTCTATACATGGCAGCAAGACCTGGGAGTCCTGTAGATCGAAATCGGATGTAATCCGTGAGGAGGCAGCGGTTGAGTTTGTTTGTGCGGATGGGAAACAGCGGGGGAGCGAGATCAAGCATAGCCAATTCCTGTAAGCCCTCGAACACGAATTACATGTTTGGAGAGGACTGTAAGCGTCTCTGCCGCACGCGAACGTACTCAGTGTGGTTGTGAAATTGGTCATAGACTCGATGATTCCGGATGAGATCGAGGAAGGGAGTGTGGTGGAATTATACGAGAATGAGGCGTCGAGAGTGGGTGGGGCGAGGGGGATGCTATATGCCACATTCGGACAGTATGTTAGAGAGTGGGTGAGTGTACATGCGTAGTTATCTATACTTCGTTTGTGAGAAAGAGACAAGGTAGAAAGCACTGAAAGAACATTACCGTCTTTTGTTACAAAGTATGCAGGGCCGCTGACGCCGACGCCATTCTCGAGGACGTAGTAGGTGTAGTTGGAAGAACTCCTCAAGCCATCGATGACCCACTGTTCCCTCCATCCGCTCTCGTCTCTTAGCCACAGCTTCCGGTCTACGATACGCACATTTGCGCGCGAGGAGTTGGATAAGAGATTCATCGAGGAAGAACGCAGTGCACAGCCGGTTTGTGGAATAGCACTGGCAATCGAATTGGACGTTTCTGCAATTACAAGGGTATAGTTTGACGGGGAATCTGGCGGCCCAGGTAGCGGTGCATCCGCAACTGGCAATGTATAATTCGGCCATTTRGGCTCGTCAAAGGGCCTGCCCCCAAACGGCCTCGAGAAAAGGAGGGCCATACTGCCTGTGGTATCTCCCAAATAGGGCGGGTCCTTGAATCTCTGATGCAACGGCCCATCGACATTGACTCCGATCTCGAATGAACCCTCTAATGCGGTCGAATTCTCTACCCTCAACACTCCGCCTCTTGGGAACGGGCCAGTAAAGTTCCCTAGGCCCTGGTAGGTAGTGAGATCGAGTTCGTACACATCCCCTCCGCCGTCGCTGCCTGGAGTAGCCGATATACTGGCATTCGAGAGAAACCAGCGTGCGGAGGATGTAGCGCAGAGGGCGACAGAGACCGAAAGCTGCGGGCTGGCAGGGATAATCCATTTGAACTGCGAGGGGACAGAATTTGGACTAAATGTTCGCGTCGAATTCAGCGTCARCTGCTCTTGCGCATTCACAAACAGCGGCAGTACCAGCAACAGCAGCGGCGTCGGTAACATCGTCGTATCTATCGCAGAGCCTTTGCTCACGTAATCACAGATGCCAGTTGGATCCGCGAAAGAGCTTGGACGCAACTGGATTTGGCAAGGAGTCGCGGCTTGTAATTCCAATCATTATATGACCTTTGATGCACCAAGGTTGGCTATCCAGGCTTTTGTGAAATTGCTCTATAGATATTTTAATTTCCCAAAGTATACAACGAGTACGGATACATATTCTACTTCTTCAACAGACTTACAATAGGGAAACCACTGGGATCCAGCAAAGCCTCTTCAGCACCAAGCACTCGGGGGCCATCTCCGACCTTGGTATGGATTAAACCCTTGACAGCACCAGCATCCCACTTCCTCGCGACATCCTCATTGAATCCTTCTGGTGTCTTTCCTTCGCCCAAGGGTTCGTTGGCAAATAAGCTGAAGACGTCGTTAAAGGGTTGCTCCTGGGGGAAGTACTTGACTATGAGCTCCACGATCTCTTTCACGTTCTCCTTCAACGTGTAGATGACCGCGTTCGGGCCTGCATCGTATGTGTACGCCGCCTTGAGTTTTCCAGTCTTCTCGACCGCGAGTCTGTTGTACTCGACAATGAGAGCGATGATGGAACGCGAGACGTCGTTCATGTAGAAGATAGGGGGATCGGTGTCGAGTGCGACTGCGTGGAAGGAGTTGGAGTCTCTCATCGTCACGCGTGCAAAAGCGTCGAAATCCTTCTCCTTGATGGCTTTAGTGATTTCCTGCATGCGTTTGGGCACGACCTCAGAGATACGGTGTTGGAGCAAGGTGCTCGTCTCGACCGTCCGCTGCATGCCGGATGTGGAGGAGGTGCCCTTTTTGGCGTCACTGACCACACAAATGAGGGCATGCATGTCGGGCCAGTGCGACTGCGGGGCGATCTCGACTGCGAGAGAGTCGGTGCCGGAGGGGTCAGTGCCCTGCTCCCAGGCAACAAAGCCGCCGTAGAGGGAACGGCACGCAGAGCCGGAGCCTTGCCGGGCAATGAGCGACAGAGTGCTGGGCGAACACGGCAGCGCGTAGAGAGCCGCAAGGGACGATACCAATGCGGCAAATCCCGACGCAGACGACGCCAGGCCGGCGGCAGTGGGGAAGTTGTTGTACGAGGAGATGTGTACAGGGAATGTAGACAACTAGAACACAGAAAAGATCAGTAAAGAAAGTAAAGAAATCATGGGAAAGTTGACCTTCGGAGCATTAGGATCCTTGTCCTCGACCAGTTCCTTCCTGAGTACCTTCATCTTTGCAATACACGTCGGCATGCGGCCGCTGCCNTCAATCGCCTCTTCCTTCCCATTCAGCCAGAGTCGGTCTTTCTCAAACGATGCATCTGCCCGCGATGTTGTCGTAGATCGTAGGTGATCCTGGTCGAGGGTCACCGATAACGATGAATTTGTGGGCAATATCAATTTCGTGTCTCGTTTGCCCCAGTATCTTTGTGATTTTGTTTTAGATAGGAGGATGAACAATGGGGGATGAAGACGGGATTCACTTTATACACGCGATATTCACAGGCGCAGAGGTCGTCGCTTGATATACAGTCGCCATCGGAGAATGAGAAAGAGTCGATCGATGAACTTCGGGTATTAAAACAACGCGTTTATATATGTCGTATGATGATACGACTTTAGCGGCGAACAAAACGAAACAGGCTGCCGCTCAGATGCCAGATGAACAAGAACCAGTCAAGGTCTCACTATCCTCGCTTTGTCTGCGGCCGCGCCGTCCGTAAAAGGTGAAGACGGAATGAAAATCAATCCTCTCCCCGGTCTTAGCGGTTCTATATACTATCCCCCGGCTGGGCAGGACAAAAGAGGTCAAACATGCGCCTCTACGATAAAACAAGGCAACTCCAATAAACGACGGCAATCACTTCAGTTTAATGATATCTGGATTATCGATATCCACGCCACATATGTGCGCACATCTGAGTAACATTGCAAGTGACTATGCTCTATACGCTATGTACCATACTTTATACTGACTGACTGACTGACACATGTAGCCGGAAGTTGGCCCTTGATAAGCAACAGATAAAATACCAAGAAAACACCCTACATTACTTTGACTGGACGAGGTGGCCTGTAAATGATCCG